>BQNB010168053.1:0-13929 GCA_026074375.1 Tanacetum coccineum
AAAAAATATAATTATATTGGTGTATTACAATGAAAATCCACATAAGAAAGTGTTAACATCTGAATGAACCTTGTTGGTTTGATCTGCATTACACAAAAACGTTAGTTTCAAGCTAGAAAGGCCCTATATATCCATTTCCGATTCAAACATAAATCATAAAAAGAAGTAAAAAAGTATGAGGAACCAATGAAACAACAAGTGAAGAGAAGTACCTTTATCGTTTTTGATAAATCTAGGGGCTAAAAGTAACAAACTAAATAATAAAGCAATGATCAAAGTGACCACAATTAGCTCAATTTGATCATTATTCAGCAGAAAGAAGCTCTGATTCTTGTAAATTAGAATGAAAAGGTTATTTATATTTCCTAATACCTTGAATACCAATATACTTAACATTTACATTGATCATTACTACTAATATTATCCGCAGACGCAAGATATACATAGTACCTAGAGACATTGCATTTACCAAATTCCACTTAGTCTGCTGTAAAAGGCTTCAGGTATTGTGTTTGTGTTCTGATGCTGCAAGTTTTTAGTGCTGTTGGTATTTATTTATTTATGGTAACTGGGTGTTTGGCTGCAAGTGGTTCAGAATGTCTGCAAGATCAATTTGGTTCAGTTGCTGCTGCAAGTGCTAGTTGGTGTAGGTTCTCCTGTTCGAGTTTGATTCTGGTGCAAGAAGATTACAATATATAATCTGTCTGTGCAAAATTTAGTTTTCAATGGAGTATATTGGTCAAGTGGAGAAAGTCTTAAGAAGTGGTCCAGGTCTTGGTTTAGTCTTCCTTTGGGCCTGTGTAGTATTTGCTTGTAGGTTTATTTTCTTTGTTGTTTTGTCCTTTGCCTTTTATATTCGAGAGTTTCAGTCTGTGTAGTTTTAGTTTGGTTTTGGCTATGTTTTTTTTCGGGCTCTATCCACAATTAAATGTCTTATTTAATTGTGGTGGGTTGCCTTCTATTGTATTTTGAATTTTTTGTTGCTTTTATTTAATTGTTGCCTTTCTAAAAAAATCTCACTTAGATAGAGGGGGTAATCTTGACCCACTTACTTATAAATGGATTAACAATGATTTGTGTTTTATCTCAAATGGGTCCATTTAAAACATGTAGCTAAAAAGGGATCAAGGTAAGTGGGTCAAACCGGTTGAACGCCGTCTAACTTCTTTTTAGCATACACCTCTGAATTCTTTTTTTCTAGCATACACCTTCTAAGTCGTTTAAAGTTTAATCTTTTTTCTTTTGTGTCCAATTATTATCAACTTACCAGCACCCCATCCGGTCTTAACTCCAGAAGTCTCATGATAATTTCCAATGAACTGCATAAACTCACCCTAGAAATAGTTCACAGACTAATTATTGTTTAAATATATCAACTCACAAATAATATACTCGTTTTGACCCATTACAGAACCCGATTGACCCCTACTATTTTCAGGTCAAGTATAGCAGATGCAGTTAATGAGAATCGTCAGAAAATAAACGCTTACTTATATGCATGCTCAACTTCTTGCTTTCCTGTTGCAACGGGTTGATAATCTTTAAACCACTCACATATGTTCAGGGGCACCTAATTAAATCAACTCTAAAGATCTTTGACTAAAAGATGCAGATAATTGAATACATTAGTTATAAAGTTCAAAACCACCACTTACTTTTGAAACATTCTTCTCGAAAATGTCAAACTTGTTTAGAAACAACATGAAGGATGTTTCCTGCATGGGCTAAAAAACACAAGCAGTCCTCATTAGGTAAGAACATAATATAGACAGTTAGGATCTTAAATCATGAATATTATTAACACTGAACATTATATAAAGCACTCCAAAAGAAGAAAAGTGTCGAAGAACCATATGATTTAACCTCGAAACACTTTTTCATTAGGACTCATTCAAAGAGTTCTTTTGTATCCATCATTCAGTTCTTGTTTTCATCTTAAAAATAGCTTTAATCGTACCCGGAGACGGTTAAAATATTAAATCAATCACGTTAGCGTTTAGAGTTGTCAATATATACTCACATCTGGAAAATAATCTTACTCGCTAATAGCCACATAAAATATCACAACTGTAACACCTTCAAATAAATGAATCCACTTCCTTCGCTCATTTCTCTGGCCTCCAACAAAAGGTTATATACTTTGCCACTCTTTTTGTTCTCCCTAACACGGCTGTAATCATCCATGTTGTTACAATATTAATAGTATTGAATAGTGAGATATCAAAATAGGTAGCACTCTCAACACCATGAGAAGTGAGAGTAGGTAATTTAACAGACATACGTAATTAGATAATAAAAATATAAGGTTAAACAACCAAAATTTGTTCTGCGTGAACTGGATTTCTACTACACCGAGTTCAGATATGAATATACTTTCGTTTGACATGTGAGATTGTTTATCCAGAGTAGATAACTAAAACATATGCACTGATATATTTTCTTCCCTGATGTGCAAATCATGTATCATATCTACATTTATGCATGTATCATATTCTCTTGCAGAAGCCAATTCCCTTTCCAAATGTTCCTGACCATAAAGGAGTAAACATCATGAGCACAACTTCATGTATGACAAACAAAGCTGCTTTCAATACCTACTCAGATGAATGTGGAATTAATAATACGGAGTAGGACAAAAGAATACAAAATCACCTTGGCTTCTATTTCAGCGTAATACTGGCCAAAGAGCAGTTTAAATATTTAAAAGCTCAACATTTTTCGCGTCTACTGTGCTTCTAAGTCTGACCACTTTTCTATTAAGATCATCAATGACTTCCTTGGCGTTCTGGAGTTCGTTGTTGTTCGTCATCTTAACCTCTTGTTGGCCACAAATTGCCTAATTCAGAGATTTCTCTAAGTGTCTTATTTGAGCTTTTAATACTTCGTTATTTTCCCATAGGCCTTCAATGATCTTAACACATGCACGAATAAAGAAATAAGCGTTGTGGTAATCGAACCGAAGATTATAGATATTAAAAAGAGGATTAATGAAGTTTTTACGGTTGAGATGAAATGATATGAATAATCACGCTATCACAATTCAACGACACTTTACATGCAACAAAAAACCGATACATATCACGCCTAATTTCTGTACAATACACACATAACAGGAAACTTATTCATATAAAAGATGCAAAATGATTGATTGAATGTGTGTATACCTAACTTAGGCGAATCTTGTTGATCAAGTGATAACCATTGAATATGCTCTTGAGATAATCACCGGACTCTTCGTAATCATCTTCGTCTAGTAAGGCTTTGTCTCGATCATCTTGTTTCCATGTGCTGTGTTTCCTGATAAATTTACGAAATTGAATCATCATCATTCAGTTTGCGGTAATCAAAACAAAGATTATAGATATTAAAAAGAGGATTAATGAAGTTTTTTACGGTTGAGATGATGATGCTTTATGTTTCTTCCCCGACGTCATTGTTTGTCCCATTTGCCCTAAGTAGAAAAATACATAGCATCATTATTGACATTTGAGCTCCTCGTTTACAATTAAAATTAAAATGCCACCAATTGTCATATCCATATATACATGTATACGTTTAGTGCACCTTGTAACATTTATTCAACAAACATAATGCAGTTTTAAAACACAAAGCTATATGATTCTAGAAATTCAGCATATAATTTAGGACAAATGGTGTACGTTGTTTTCGCATAATCTTATTGATAATTCTCGGTTGTAAATCAATGGCTTATGACAATAGAACACATACATGGTATAAATTATAATCGGCTTTTGAAGGCCCCTAATAATTCTCACGTGTACACCAATGGCATATGATTATATATAAAACACATAGTATAATATATAACCAATTTTTTAAAGCCCGTACCTTGTTTTTCAGTAACTGGATTTCTTGAGCCATAGTGTCCATCTACAGAGAAACACATTTATTAGAACACAACGTATGAATGATATTAGGTGTAAAGAAAGAGTTGTTTGTTTTGTTAAAGAACAGATATGTTAGGGTTATAGTATATATCTTGATATATTTTTGAAAATCAAAACATCAACATATTATTAATCTTAATACTATTTATTATTATTGTTTTGGATAGTAGAACACAAATGGTGGTTTGGCTTAGTTGGTTAACCTCTTTGCATATTAACCATAGGTCATGAGTTCAAACCTTATCAACACCTTAATTTTTGAAAAAAATCCGGAAATCATTTAAATTAATTGATATATTCGAAAATTATTGAAAAATATTGAATTGTAAGTGCCATGTCATCATTGAGGTGGCGTCCAGTCACTAATTCATATTTACACACTCATAGTTAGCCCCATATATATGTTATAGATATATATATATATATTAATTTTTTTATATATATAATTTTATTGTCCAAAGGTAATAAATGAGTTTTCTAGGTTTTCCACCGAGATGAGGTTTTCTCATGATCCCATCCCTATATATATATATATATATATATATACACACACATAAATCATGAATATTCATATATTAAGCTTAAAATTATTACTAACAAATATAACATGTAAAAATAAAATTACTTCGTAAATATATATATGCTTAATTTGTTCAATTTTTTCAACGAAAACTGATGTCAAATCAAACCGAATTTCAAAACATTGCTAATTTACATTCCATAGAATCTTTTGTGGAACTATGAGTTAAAAGTACTTGTCCTATGATCTATAAATAAATTATAATATTCGCTGGCCGGATCACTTGGATACAAATATTTTGTAAAAAGAGGATTTGAAATGATATTTGGCTAGTACCAAAAAAGTGTGTCGCAAAAACACATGCCACATACTGGCTTTCTAGACCTTTTTAATTCATTTACTAAGGACAGGTGTTACATATTCAATCCCCTTTGCCTTTTTTCAGTTTTTAATTATTTTTGGTTGTACAAATCGTAAATGCTTTAATACTTTCTTTCCTTTAGTTTAATACATTTGGTTTCAAAAGTCGTTATACGATATGAAAATGAAATAATTGGATTGAGAATATTAACTACTGTATAATATAACGAAAGAAAGTATAGGCTTTTTTTGATGTTTTGACAGTAGAAATTCGAAAGAAAAAAAAAAACAGTAGCAGAAAACTGTATCGATAGTATATTTTAGCGATTCTTTAAGTAATATTTCTATTACTCAAGTCTAAACAAGATCCAAAACACTCACTTATTACCAGACTAGCATATATTTCGAAAACAAACGTTAAACCCTTCAAAATGTTTCCATACGTTATTATATCGAAGAGTACTTATGACCTAAAACCACGTAGTCAAATCATTCCAGTTAAGTTGCAATGCCAAAGAGAAAAAAATGAGGCCACATATGGCTTCACATAATTCCTAACTTATTCACATTAAACTTTGTTCAAATCACCTCATAGACACAACAATAATTTAATAAGAAGTACCCACTTGATCACAACAATAAGCTTCTAGTAGAATATCAAATCATAGAAAAGAATTCAAAACACAAGCTGCTTATCTAAACTAGGGGTGTCAATTTTTGACCCGACACGAAACCCGACCTGAAATCGACACGAAAATTAACAGGTTTGGGTTGAGTCGAATAGATTTCGGGTCAGGTTTGGGTCGACACATCTGACCCGTTTATTAAACATGTTAGGTTCGGGTTGGGAATAAATTAAGCGGGTCGACCCGCCAACCTATTTAAGATTTTTTTTTAATTAAAAATTATTTATATTTTTTATATGTGTTAAATGGGTTAAACGGGCGACCCGCAAACCCGTTTAACTAGTTTAACCCGTGTAATGTGCCAACTTTTGTATATAAAACGGGTTAAATGGGTATACCCGAACCCGTATAACCTATTTAAACCGCCAACCCAAGTATATATATACAGGTTAAATGGGTCAGGTTCGGGTTATGTGTAAACAGGTTAGGGTTGATATAGCTGACCCGATTATTTAAATGGGTCAGACAAAAAAGTGTGATAAAATTGACTTTTTTTTGTGTGCCACTTCGATCATCAACATAAGCTTCTAGTAGAATATCAAATGTTTAGAAAGAATCAACACACAAGCTGGCGTATCTAAAACTACCATTTACATTTAAAATCACATTGTCGTTAATTCGAAGACTATCAAATAGCCAACGTCAACTGTTAACCAATCTCCAAACTTTATCCGGTAATGATTGTAGTATAGTACTACCTCGTTCCCAACATTAAGTGTCACTTGACTTTTTTCAAGACGTCTTTTTTCTTCAACTTTGACCTTTAATGATTTCTTTCTTGTTATATGTGGGGTTTTCTGACCCGCCAACCTGCCAACCCGAACCCACCAACTCGAACCCACCAACCCGAACCCGACCCAAATTGCCACCATTTACATTTAAATCACTTGCTACGTTAATTCGAACGACTATCAAATACCTACGTCAACCTCGTAAAACAATCAAACTTTATCCGGCATGATTGACAGTAGATTCAAACTGAATAAATTGAGCGGTAAAAAAAAAGTAGGATCTCTGGCAAAAACAAGAGTTAACTATAAAAAATTATCATGCTTGTCACTTTTCTATTTGTGTGAATAATTGTTCGAATTCGATTATTTAGTGTGGATTTTTTCAAAATTTTGATTATTCTGTGTATTGATTAACGTTTTAAAAAAAATCGAACATAGGGTTTTTTTTTAAAAGATGTGCACGAAATAATCAAATTTAAACAATGATACACACAATTACAAACAACAAATACGGAGTATAATTCATGGTTAATACCTTCAACGATATCAAATAAATCATTGACAAACCTTGCTTTATACTACATAACATCTACTAAAATTAAATATTGAAAATTAATAACAACAAAATTGTTTCTAAAAATAACTATACAACTAAAACATAAACCTGGGATATTAGAAATCATCTCCGGCTTTTGACATTTTCGAAAGCCGGGTAGGCCTAGGTCTAAAATCAGACCGTCTTCGTTGCTGATGCGAAGACGGTCTAATCAACGCAGCCAAAGCTCGTTTTACCAAATCACCTTCCACCGTCCCAATTCTCACCAAGGAGTTAGTCATGGCTGATCTCCTCGCATGCAACCTATGCGAATGATACACTCCTCCATTACTATTATTACTAGTACTACTACTTGATGAGTTTTTGTGTAGGCTGCAACGGAAGGATCCTGGGTGAGTTGTGGGCGAACATAGGCATGTTTTCTTGGACCCGTGACTCCATGATGTTTTGGATGGTGACGTCATGGAGCGGTTTGGTGACGTCATGTGATTGACTGAGAAGCGTATGGAGGAGGATGAGGATGATGGTGACGTGGCATGACGGTTGTTGTTAAGGTTATGGACTGTGATTCTGTTTGGAGAAGTCGATCGGGAGGGTGATGAGAAAGATGATGATGACGTCATTCTGGGTGTACAGAATTTGCTACTAGTACTTGATTTGTTTTTCTGAGATGATGATGACATCATTGAAATTTTGGATGTAGAAGTGAAACTTTAGGATTTGTTGTTGGTTATGGTTGTTTTAGGTGTTGAGTTTGGCAAACCTTGTGGAAACAAGATGAGTGGTTTATATAGGAGTTGAGAATTGGCATTCATTCATTTATCAACTAAAAATAATGGAAAAAATTCTATAAAGTTTGGGTTTAACATAAGGGTTTTTTTTATCTTGTGTGTTCTAGGAGCATACGGTAAAAAGGTCAAAAATATATAAAAAGTACACAGTGTCTTACAGAAAAGTACATAAAAATCCACAAATGTGGATCTTTATGTACTTTTCTATGAAACTCTGTGTATTTTTTACTTTCTTATCATGTGTCTTTAGGACACAAAATAAAAAAAACCCTTAAGATAATATTGGTGTATGTATTGTGAGAAGTAAAGAAATAAGTGAATTTTTAATTTTGATAAAAATAAAATTATTTAAAATTTAGCTTGCTTTTAATTTGCTAACATAACCTATTCTATTGAAACTATTTTTAAAGGATCTTAATCCAAAATTAAAAAAGAATACACACTTTTACCACTTTTACTAAATTATTAAGTGGCATGAAGATTTTTCTCGATTAGTCATTTAATTAAGAGAGCCGGGTTTTTGTGAACCTTCACATTAAGATGACATAAGAGTTTGGGCTCATTTACTAAGTGAAAAAGAAACACCCCGTTATATTATATTAGTAAAAAAAATTAAATATCTTATAAATCGTTAATCGCTAGTTATACAAATTACATCACATGTCGAAATCTTTTATTAGAGTGACACTTATATATGTTAGACATTGAATAAACCCGTAGGTATAATATTATTATTAACCATTATTTATAAAGGTGAAAACCTTAGATATCTTAAACCCACAAACAGGGATTGAGCCTATTTATCCTCTAATAATATATACTTTGAACAAACTTTATTTTTGATTATTTTTGGGAGCGTCGAAATTTACACCTAAAAAAAGCACTATGCAATTTTGAAATTAAAAACTCATATACTAAATCACATGTGATTTCGTTCGTGTTATATTCAATACCCATAAAAAACGAAATTTAAAAATATATCAAAGTGCTCATCTACTAAAAGATAATAAATTCATGTCGTGATAATTTATTTTTTATAGCTTAACGATTTACGGTTTATAAAATACTTGATACAAGTATATTATCAAATACTTTATTAAAACAACAGCTACTGCTAGCACTATTTTCACCATGCATGCCATACTTCATGTAAGGTAAACTTTAGTTTATGTTGCGTACACTTTTGTGCTAAAACATTAGTAAATGATTAGCAAATTTGAAGAAAATGAGAGAATAAACCAAATCGGCCGTTGGTTAATAGAAACAACGGCTTTAAGGTTCCGAACTGCTTCCATAACTGGGTCCCGGAACTAACCTATGGGCGGTGCGTAACCGGATTTTTAAATCACTCGCTTTGTGTGTCGTGAGTCTCACGTACAACTTAAACGGCTCGTTAGTTTCACTGCACGTGACTTGAGAGTGTGATTGGTTATGTTGAATGTTGCAAAGTGTTGGCGCGAAAGTTGGCGCCTGTTGTCACATGAATCATAGGACACCTGTTGATCGAGACACGTGTCTTCTGTTCAGCCCAATGAGATCCACATAAAAAAGAAATATATACTGTACATGATTGCGAGATTTAATTATAGACAAATGCTATAAACACAAAAAATTTAAAAAAAAAGTTCACAAAATGACGTGTCATGCAATAATTGGATTAAAGTTATTTATCTCTCATCACTTAATTGGTTAATGATGTACAAATCATCATGTCACATCATTTTGTGGACTTTTCTTTGTAAACTTTTTGTGGTTCTAGCATTTCTCTTAATTATGTATTTATTTCGTAGATAGTAGAGTAGTATGGTACCGATGTCTATAATTCTACAGTATATACCAATTTGATATTGTTACGTCATTGTTGATCTTAGAGCATTTGCAAACTATTGAACTATTAGACTATATACTAAAATGCGTTGTACAGTAGCTACAGTACGTACAGTAGAATAGTCACGGCCCAAAACTTTCAGCCCGGTTTATTTGGCCCAAATTGTATTGTTATTAGGTAATATTAAAACAAACTGTCTGGCACATTCCAGATTCCAGATTATTCTCTTCTTTTCCACCGGACGATCTAATCCCTAAATGCGTCAACAGCAGCGGTGACAGCAGCTTTCATCATTTGCTTGATGGATCATGGGTTTTTAACTTTGATGGAGGTGTGTTGACCCATTTTTTATTGGCAGAGGAACATGTTCGCATTTCGAATTGTGAGTTTATAAACCCTATCAAAAAAAATTTAATTTTTTTGAGGGTTTTTGAAATCTTAGTGTGGGGTTAAAAATTGATGTTGAATAATTCGGGGGTTTCATGTTTTTGTCCATAGATGTTGGCTTTATATGGTTTTTTAACTTTCATGTGGTGGTTAAGTTGTTATTGATGTTTCTTTATGTTTGGGAAATAGATTGGTATGGACTTTTAAGTTAGCTGGATTCTAACATTAAAATGATAAAACATTGTTTTTAAGTTTATATATGAATTGTTTTCTTGCCGCATCGATCAGAGTTAATCAACCTAAATGCTAAATATGGTTCCTTTTTTATATTTTATGCAGCATTCATGTATTTCATAAATGGCATTTAAAGGTAAACGCGCTGCCATGGCTTTTGGTAGGCATACCACGCTTATGTTGTGTAGGTTTTGGGATAAATAATATTAGCGCAACAGAGTAACGTTTTATTCTTTTTTGCAGGCAAGCGAACGACAGATTAAATACATGAATGGTAAAATATATTATAGGGGGTTGTGATGAATCTAAAAACAGTCGATTAAAGTTGTGATCGTTTGCGTTTTGGCATGGCGAGTCATTAGGTTGCAGTCCCATTTTCAATTAAAAATGGGGGCTTTATTACCTGACAATGGAGCAGGTAACAATCGAGTATGATGTGGAGACTATTCTTGGGCAGTCACACCAAGAATGTGAATGCAGTTGTTGCGGGTTGTGGGTAGTGCTACTCTATTCGTCAACCTGAGCCGAAAATGAATCAATCACTTATTTTTAAGGAACTAGGATCTGAATTTTGATTATAACTTTCGTACAGGTATTTTCCTAGGCTTTGTCGATTTTTGCTATAATAATTCTGACTTATGAAAATCTAAAACAATTAGTGATATGTGTTTCAAGACATAATGAAGTTGCCGGCGTGTCTTTGGGTTTTCCTGCTAACCTTGAGCCGTCGTCTTCACTCCGGCCAACAGGTGTAAGTCTCATCGTATATTTTTTTTCAAGTTTTTAATGAATTAATAAGGTTATTTGACTTTAACTTAATACTCTTTCGAGCTTTTATATAAAATATTAAAACCTTTTTATTTGTGGGATTTTGATTTTGTATACGTAAATTTTTTCGAGGTTTGGCAATACGAGGATGGATAAGTTTGATGTGGAGGATAAGCCTGAGACGCTTGAGACTGTCGATTTGGGTGAGTTTTTACTTACTGTAACATAGTTTTTGTTTATACTATATGCTGCAAAATCTGATTAATTTCATTTGTGGGTATGTTGTTGTGAAACAGCCTCCTCGGAGAAGTTGAACAGAAGATACTCAAACGGCAAATCAAACAAGTAGAAGAAGATGAACAAACGCTAGCTGACTTAGAATCGGCCACCCCACAATGCAACGACGGTTTCAAGATGTTCAAACAGACAGGGTACACCCTTGGGTGTGGTTCGGGTAGGGTGGAGCCTATGGGTGTCGAGATTAGGAGGTCGAGAGCTGCCATCGGACGGGAGGATCCTGTAAAGGAGAAGTTGGGGAAATAAGAGGAACTGCCTTGGGAGAATAGAAGGAGAGAAGAGGAGTTGATGGTGGATTTTGGGTGCCGGGTTAAGGAACGTATGTTGGATCAGTTGGAAAATAAAGAGGTGGTTGTTGTTGAAAAGGAAGATGATATTGATGTACTATATATATGAAGCAGATGAGATGTGTTGTTAAAAAAGGGGAGTTATTTGTTACGTTTGTAGTATAAGATTATGCTTTTCAGTAAATTTGAGTTAACTGATAGTTAGGCAAATTTGTTATCAAAACTGACACAGAATCGTTTTGTGAGTGTATTCATGAAAAGCAGACAATGGCTCGTCACACAGGATATTGCCACGAAATACTAAACAGTTTGAGTGATAAATTTTTTGGTAACTGTCTTTTTTTTTTGTGGATGTCAGGTGCGTCAGACCTTTTATGCTTGCAAGTTTACGATCTGATTTTTGTTATTGTTTATTTGACTTTCGTAAACTCTATCACCAGTATCAAGGGCACGTATATGATCATATGCCAGTTATTATCCTGACGTTGCATTTTACATTGCCCAGTATTGTTTTAAAATATTAAAAAAAAAAAAGATTTCCATCCACTACACTGGTGCATCAGGCAACGGGTTGAGTTCGTGTCAAAATATGTTGCTTTTTTGCTGATTCCAAACACTGTGCCATATTTATTTCAATTTTTGATAAAATCCAAACGGTTCTCGAAAGCCTATTGAATTTTGCATTTTATGTTGAAATAAGGTGGCGGACCCAAGTGGTTCACGAAAACCCTATCATATTTTTCCGTGTAGTGTAAACCATCGTCAAAAAACCATAATTTTTCGGAAATGAACTTATGGTGAAACGCTAAATGACTATTGATAACAGGCTATTTCTAAACACCCAATAAAACCTATATAGGTTTTGATATAAACCATCCGCGAAGACTGAAGGATTGGCAAGTACTTATCTATAATGAATGCTTTGGAGAATTGATTATTTTAATGGCTTTATTTCGTTTAAGGTATCCATTGATTTAGGCTTACAAGTGTGATTACTGCAAAATTTGTCTACAGCTTATCTCGGTCCAAAGATTTAAACACTGGATGTAAAAATAATGATTTGTAACGACCTTCTACCTACTAGGATTTAACTTTTAATGCATAATTTACCAAAACTTTAGTTAATGTGTATTTTAGAGTGTATAACTTCTGTTATTAAGGCTAATTTGTTCATGGAAGTATTTTACTCAGTTACTTTCGTCATTAATGTGTCGAGATTGGTTCTGATTTTGGTGGTTGAGAATGTTCTTTTCTTATTTGATTCAGGGTACAATAATTGGCGATTAAGTGCCCAACGTTTTCTAATGAATGCCAAATTGCAAGACGAAGGCCTGTTATGGGTGAGGCGCACAAATGTGGATACCAACGATGAGGTAACAGAATACATCCTGACAAAGTGAAAGTTGTCTTTTTTTAGACTTGACTTTTGGTTCAACTCTTTATGGTAATTTTTACCAGAAAAAGCAATCATATGAGCCGAGAAACCAAATTCTTGCTTATAAATTTGGTACTTTCTCGACATTCATCGATATGACCACTTAATTATCTAGGAAAACTCGAGCCAATAAAGAATATCGTGCCAATCATGGTTTAGCAAACAAAAACTTAGCAAGTTTTGAGATATTGTTAAGGAACGTGATTAGCTTCTTACAACAAATTTTGTTATTTCTTGAAGGTGTTGTTGGATATAGGCAGACCGCTCTGCAGAGAGCTTGAGCTTATTTCTTTCCAGACTGTGTCGAAAGGATTCTTAGAAGAATGTGGAGAACGTGGTGGACACTTCGAGATGACAACTATCCTTGCACAGGTTTGATTCCCTTCATTTTGTTTATAATTCGGATTTCTTCAAAACGGAATAAATGTAATGTCCAATACTGATTCCAAAACTATTTGAAGCTTCCATTTTTTTAACCTTCCAAGAAAACTTGCAAGCCCGGATTTATAAATATAATATTACTGTATCAAATTACTTAGACTTGTAATGACATTTTTATTCTCACACCAGATTCATTGGACTGTAAATATTTAAAACATGAATTTCTTACTAGATTTTCCTTAAATGTTGCAGATAGTTGATGAAATGTACAAGGTTGCATCGATATCACTTAGTCCCAGTGTTACAAAAGAGGATGCACTGGAATATGAGACACAGTTATCTAATTAAATTGTAGCACTCATGAAAGACCATGGTAACAAATTATTTGTATACGTGGTATCTGATTACTATTTATTGATTTGATTGCATCATATATAGAATTGTAAACATGAATAAACTTGGAGCTTCTTTTGCATCTGTTAGATGGGTATAAACACTTCTTACATTTTGTTACAAAAAACATATTAGGATGTAAATTTGATATCTAGAGTTCATACGCAATTAGCTAGCAGGTTCATCTTTTCCCGTATTTTGCAGTACTTATAACATATTATCGTAGCCAAATACCTCTTGACATAAAGTTAATCCCCGCGGCAACGCGCGGGCTAATAGCCAACTTGTTAGTATACTTAGACAAAATGAATCATTCGAGAGCCGTTTAGTTGGTGAAAAATATCTTATTTTTTATGAATTTTTTATG
>BQNB010168054.1:0-13929 GCA_026074375.1 Tanacetum coccineum
TAAGCTGTGTGTGATTTTCTATTTTTCTTGCATTCCTAGTAGTATTTAGGACTTTTGTGATTTTTCTGGATTTTTCTCATTAATAGATTATTTTTAATCATTTTCCTTAGTTAAAAACTTTAAAAATTCATAAAAAATAGAAAAATAATCAGAAAAATATAATTCTTTTTTAGAATTTTTTTTATCATTTAGTTTCTAGGAAAATTAGTTTTGTTTTCGTAGGGTTAAAATTGCAAAATTTCAATTTTTAAAGAACGGGATTCGTTTTCGTTTACGTTTTTTGTGTTTTTAAGCTCAATTCAACTTCGTTTTTGTTCTAGTTTTCTTTAAACTTACTTTTAGTCAATTAGAATCTATTAAAAGTGAAAAATTCATTCTAGGTTTAATTTTGGAAATTTAGGGTTTTTAATCACCATTTAGGGTTCCCGTTTTGTGTTTTTAGTTAAAGTTTAATTTCCCGTTATTAAAGTTAGGTTTAATTGTCCTTTAATTTGCTCATTTTTAGGATTTTAGAAAACAAATCATCTTTGAACCAATTCAAATCATTCTCCAAACAACAAACGTGGTCTCAATTTCATAAATCTTCGAGGAATACGATCTGGTAATCACTTACCGGTAAATATACGTATTATTATATATATATTTTTGTGAGAATTTACCTTACTACGTTTGTCCTCAAGGGTAGTTTTGAAACACATATGAACCACCACAAACAATTATCACAGAATACCACAATGTAACACCATGAGGTTTAGCTTATGAAACATAAGCCCAAAATCAAGTAAGCCATGAGCCGGCTACATCAGCGGAAACAAACACCCCCTTAATTTACAATCTGCTAAATAAGCAACTTATGAGATAAGCATACTTCTTAGTTTATTAGATCAATTCCCATTTTCAACCTATAATAAGCTCATAATACGTTTAATAGACGCATAAACGCTAAAGTATCTTCATCGCCTATAATAAACCCCAAATTAAATGATGAACAGGTTTAAAAGGGCTAGGATTACAATGTACCCGATCCGACATGGCTGCAAACACATACTCATGTTGCCTCGCCAACATACGTTTATAGGCAGCATTCGATCTCACGATATGAGGCTCAGATAGGGAACTATTCAAAAAAAAAGAGGACACACCTGGCATGGCTGCAAAACTAATAGGTTGCCCCGCCAAGTTTCGGACAATCTCAACTTTAACCGAACCCATGTAAACTCATCACAGCCTCCTTAACAATCATTGCACAACATGACAGGTGTACTGCTTAAACGTAAAAATCAATGAAATAGATTACAACTGAAGGGTATGTGACCCACCATGGCTGCAAACACGACATCGTGATGCCCCGCCAAGATACGGGTGACCCACTATGGCTGCAACCATAAGGTCGGCATGCCAAGGTACAGACAATCTCATCTTTTCGAACCTATTTAAAATCATGAGAGACTCTTAGAACAGATACCACCACAAACAATTATCATAGAAAACCACAATGTAACACCATGAGGTTTAGCTTATGAAACATAAGCCCAAAATCAAGTAAGCCATGAGCCAGCTACATCAACGAAAACAAACACCCCCTTAATTTGCAATCTGCTAAATAAGCAACTTATGAGGTACGCATACTTCTTAGTTTATGAGATCAATTCCCATTTTCAACCTATAATAAGCTCATAAATTAAAAGGGCCAACAAAAGTAACAACAACAAACACCAATCAACAATAACAATCTGACTCAATCCAATAACAATAATAATAATACAGTAACAATGAAAAAAAAGAAATTTCACGAACCTAAATTCATCTTTGTCTTCTTCTTGGTTGATTGAGATAAATGAGAACCAACCAAAACACGTAATTCCAACCAATTCAGGAAAATATAATGGAACTACCCACATAAGCTCAACAACGGCACCAACAGACCACTAACGCCACACACCATGAACGGCGGCAACGAAGAGGTTGGTGGCATCGAAGAGAGGCCGCAGGAAGCCAATCAAATCACCATCTTCTTCTATTTAGGGTATATGTTACGTGTTCATTTTTAATTAAAATTGCCAAATGGAGATCGGATTTCATCCGAACTTTAACATAAAACAAAATTAAGATAGATCCCCAAAACACAAAAATATATATGAATCATGGATAGGTGGCATTGAAGAGAGTAAGGAGAAACAAATGGTTGACACATAATCAAGAATGAAGGTTAATGGTTTACAGGTATTACAAATCTACAACAACAATGACACTAAGCAATTTGATAACCCATAAATTCTAAATTAATCAACATGAAAACCAACTATGGAGACATCTAATTGATTTGTAAGTGAAGGTGCAGATGCAACACCGACGAAGAAGAGAGGAACTGAGTGAGAAACTATAATTTACTAACCATAAACACCACCTATGAATGCAATCTTAACCATAAACACTCACTATGAAGACAATCTAAGTAATAAAATAATTTAGAAAACAATAAAGAAACGGGAACTATTCATTTTGTGAGACACCTCAAGTCAACATTTAGAATATAAGATAATAATAATAATAATAATAATAATAATAATAATAATAATAATAATAATAATATGTAGTTCTCCGTGATTTAAAATATTGAGAAATTTATTGTAGTTCATATTTTTAGTATGATCAGCTTTGTTATAGCACGAGGAGTGATAGTTTAGATAGTAACTCGGCTTCCCACTAACTTTTTGTAAGTATCCTGAATTTCTAATAAAATGAAAAATGAAGATCAATTTAGTCATTTATAACAATAAAAATAAGAGAAAAATGAAGATCAATTTAGTCATTTATAGTAATGAGATGAGGGTATGTTAGTCATTTTATATGTTTTAATTGGTCAAACTCACAGTCAATGAAAAGCTGGACTGAACTTGTTACGGGTCGTCGGGTTTTGTAGTGGATCTGTAACTTTTTAAACTATTAGACTGAAACTGAAATACCCAGTAAACCAAAAGAACCAAAAATGTAATTAACTATATTTTTTAGATACAAGACTAAGGGACCGTTTGGTATAACCCTTTTGATTCAAGTAATGGATTCATATATATGATAACATGTTTGGTGTGATATTTTTTGTCTTGATTGGAATGAATTTATTATAAAACCCATACACCTCTCACTTGCTAGGTTTCCATCTCTCACACGCAAAGGATAATTGTTGTGTCTTTCTCTCACCTAAAATCACATACACAATATTTAATTATATTATCTCTCTTTACTTTTTATTATATACATATAAAAATATAAATTCTCTCTCTTACTTTTCTTTCAAATCAATACTCATTACAAATCCTCAAGAGATACCAAACGCACCCTAAACCTGCGTAACGTACTAGTTCAAGAGTGGGAGAAGATTATTGTTATTAAAAAAGCCCCTAATAAAGTAACTGAATTGAGTACCACTTTGTTGAATTTTCTAAAATGAAAACGAAAGAGAAAGCTTTGTAGCTAAGTTAAACTTAATTATTTAATTAAGGCATGATGCATGATTAATCAAGGCAGGGCTTTGTCTTCATATAGAACATTGTACGGATTGCATTATAAGAATATGATAAAAATCTAAGAAAGATCCGGCTGTCTTTGTTAGATTTAAATATTTTAGTATGTCTCAACTTCGACATTATTTTACCTAATTTTTAAAACTTAACGTACTTGTTAAAAACTCGGTTGGTGACGAATTATTAGGATATTCAAAATACGATAAACATAAGCGAATATTTTATTTGTGCCTCAAGCACATGGTGTTGGTTATACTTGCCATTAGGGGTGGGCACGGTCCGAGGATCGGACCGGACTGAAGACCGAAATTGTCCAAAACGCCGGACCAAAATAGTCCTGTAGGGATCAAGAAATCACTTCACTTCACCATGTTAATACAAGAAAATAAGATAAGAAAAAGAAGAAAAGTAGAGAGAAAGTAAGAAAGAAAAAAAAGGAATGGTTGTATTCTAGCAAATGTGTGTGTAACAAATGAGAACCAAAACCCTCTCCATATTTGGAGAGGGGTATCTATACTACATATAAAGCATTTTGCCTCAAATGCTTAAAACTGAATTTCTTAAAACTGAATTTCTTAATCAATTAATGCGTCAAACGCATATAACAGTTGTACACGCATATAACAGTTGTGCGCATACGCATATTATGGAAACTTTTTAATACCATTAATGGTGATTGTTAATTTGGTCAAATGTTGAATTATTGAAAGTTGAAAAGTAAAGTTGTCCGGGTCCATTATAAACCCATCTTCATATCTCATTTTCTCATTCTCACTCTCTTAAAAAAACATACAACACCACAATCCATCTCTCTCTCTCTTAAAAAAAACACAACACCATCATCGGCTGCCACCCCACCACCGTCGGCTGCCACCACCACTGGACCTGCTGTCACCATTGTAGGTTAGTCGGAATATGTATGTTTTATATTTATAGTTTTTTAATATTTATTATAAAGTTTATTTTGTAAACTTTATTATTTTTGAGTTTTGTTTATAGATCTATGTTTCTTTTAAATTTTAAAGGTTTTATTCTTTATAAATCTTTATATCTGTTTATGTTATAACATTTTTTACAGGTGCCGTCAGAATCTTTGATCGTCGAAATCTTTGCTTGCCGGAATTATTGGCTCACCGAAATCTTTGGACACAGTCTTGTCGACATTTATGTTGAACCCGCTGCATTGCCGGAATCCTCTATGGTTCTCTTAAAAAATTTGTTATTAAATTTTTTATATAAATTTTACTGAAAATTTTATTTGTGTAAATTTGTTTGAATAGATTGTTTTGTTTGCTTATAAGTTTTATTTATGAATTTTGTTACCTAAATTTGTTGTAACTTTGTTATTAATTGTTTCTTATAATTTGTTGAATTTTTCTTAATAATGTTGTAGTTGGCTGGCATTTAAATTATATCTATATTTTGTTAGAAGTGTTGTCATTTTGTTATATAAATATTGAAAACTGTGTTTATTTACTCGAATATCTACTCAAATATTTATTGTATTGTGTCATAGTCAACTTGAAAATCTTGAATATTGATCATCAACTTTGAATATTGGTGTGATATGAATTTGAATTATTTGAAATATTAAATGAGTGAAAAACTTAATTTATCTTAAGAAACTATTTAATCAATAAAATATATAGCTGGACGATTGAAAGATATGATAGTAAATTGAATTTTGTTCATTGAAATGGTAATAAAGTGTGACAAATTTGTATTTATTATGTTTCTATTTTTTTTATTTTGGTATATTTGGTATGATCATTAAGTAGTAAAAATGCATTTATTATGATTGAAACATATATTATTTTGAAAGTCTTATTTTACTAACAATTTATTTTGATTGAAACATGTGAAAGGTAACTTAATAACGTTATTATAATTCCTCGAGATTTTAATTACACATCGATTACTGTTTCATGTTACATGTGTTTGCAATTATATTTTGATCTTTTCACGTTCTATTTTGAATGTTACACAAAACACTTACCATAATAACGTATATCTTTAATTATCTGTCGCTAGAAATCTTCGCAGCTATGCGCGGGTATTCGTCTAGTTTATACTAATACCTAGGCCGGTCTTAAGAGGCTTTGTTGGGCCGTAAGTTTTGACTTGGGCCGGGTTCGGGATAACTTGGGCTTAAGCCCGCAACGCATACAATATTAGATTAAATAACGAGCCCGATACCCGTAACTAGCCTATTACAACATATATTAAATAAAGACCGCGATTCCTTGTTCGACTCAATATTTTGAGGCTAAAAATCTCCCCCGATGCGAGGTCTTTGAGATTGACTTGTCGTTGCGTACTTGAGTCTTGTATTAGCTGTCATTCTTATCCCATGTGTCTCCCATTAGTTGTCAATCATGATTAGCCTAGTTGTCAATCATTATCTAGTCAATCATCGATTAGTGTCTATCCATTTATCCTTGTACCCCTATAAATTATGAAACTTTGTGTGTCCATTTCATTAATCATAAATTACAATTTATAAGGGTACAAGGATAAATGGATAGACACCAATCAATGATTGACTAGATAATGATTGACAACTAGGCTAATCATGATTGACAACTAATGGGAGACACATGTGATAAGAATGACAGCAAATACTCCCCCGCAGTTTGAACGAGAGGCTTCTCGACGGACAAACTGGAACATAAGTTGAAATCCTCTTCTTCTTCTATCATCTTCTTCGTTGTTTGTTTGAGTGGAAACATAATTGTGTTTAGTGGCATAGTGGTTTATTGCTTACGGCTTCCTCCTTTGCGTGACGTTTATTTTTTATGTCATGACTTTTTGCCTTTAGGTAGGGGCGACAATTTATCAACCAACTATTTTCAAAAACTACAATTATCTCCGCTACATAAGTTGAAAAGCGCTACTTCTTTTATCATCTTCTTTGTTGTTTGTTGAGACGGAAGACTAATTTCATTCACCGGCATAGTTGTTTTGTTGCTTACGGTATCCTCCTTTGCGTGGCTTGCTTTGCCTTTAGGTAGGAGCGCAAATTTTTGACCAACTATTTTTGAAAAATGACAATGATCTCCGATGTTAAAACAAAAAGTAAAAGATAAGTTTTATTGATTGATGACTTGCGACTTCAACTAGTGTCGTTCCGGGGAGATATCAACATTTTCAAGGGGGCAAGCATACGAGTTACTTGATTTATTTGTATTACAGCGAATAAGATAATAGAAAAAGGTACGTTTGGGATCCCTTCGAATCATCGGCGAGTTGCCGATGACCGGAGGACAACTATTTTGTGATGAAGGTTAAGGTTTTTGATGTTTTAAGGATCTTTCTAGTCTGATACCATGTAAAAGAGATAGAAACCCCGTGAGAGGTATTATATTATTGATATGTATTTATAAGAAAGCATAGAACATACTAGAAACCCTAAAACCCTAATGGACCATTAGCCCACAGACCGGGCTTGGGCCGACTAACTTAATCTATCTAATACTCCCTCGTAGTCCGAGTGGTGAAATCACGAAAGCTCGGATTAGAGATAAAAATAAAACATTATTGCTATAACTATTTTATTGATGAAGAAATGGAGAGAGCCTTTGAAGTCATCAAACAGTGACATGCAGCAGACAAACTTTGTGATGATTGTGAGAAACTTGCTTCTATTTTTTTCTTAAAGATGATAGAAGCGGCTCATGATGGCCGACGGTTAAGTCTTGAGAATGAAGATGACAAGAGAAATTAATAAAAATAAATATAAAAACCGTTCACAGAAAATGATTTTGGAAAAAGAAAATGACAACCATTCTTTTTGTTTTCTTTTGCCAAACCATTAATTAGAAAAAAAGACACAAAGATAGATCCACATGGAACAAAGGAAAAAGGGAATTGAAAGAAAAACACAGCGCAACAGCTGCATTAATTGGGCCATTCATTGGTTCTTTTTTTTTAACTACATTCATTGGTAAACAGACTTTTCAAAAGAAAATTAATATTTTTTTTAGAAGATAAAATGGCTCATGACGGCCAAGAACTAGGTTTTGAGAATAGAGGTAGAGAGATTTGATAGGGTGGTATAGAAGTGGCGGCTTGATGACCGACTAGATCTTAAGATCATACCTGCTCATGATACCATGTTAGAAGATGAAACTTTGTGTGTCCATTTCATTAATCATAAATTACAATTTATAGGGATACAAGGATAAATGGATAGACACTAATCAATGATTGACTAGATAATGATTGACAACTAGGATAATCATGATTGACAACTAATGGGAGACACATGGGATAAGAATGACAGCTAATATCTTGTTCTTGGACTTTACTTTGTTGTAGGCTTGTTCCTTCATGTTGTGTGATCTTTGATCTTGAGCCTTTGTCATTATCTTTCGACTTTGTCTTTAGTTCTGAGATCTTTAAATCTTTTCCTTGTTTGTCTTTATCGTTTTTACCATCTTGTGATCTTATGTCTTGACCGACATGCTTTTACTTTACATCTTCTTGAAAGCTCTCTAATAATCTCCACCAAAGCTTGGTTTCTGAGGAGGGATCTTTAATATCAGAGTTTGCAGAAGTCTTTGTCTTTGTATGAACTTGAGCTTTCTTGATTCTTGAATCTTGATGCTTATAGTATGTCTTTGTAGTTTGAGCATGATCATGTGGTAATGAATCAGACTCTGTTGGAATGAGGCTGCAACACCGTCGTTTATAACTGCATTTGAATGTTAGTGATAAACAACAAATATGGACGAATATGGCTTTGTCATTTGTCGAGATTCGGTTGCATTAACCTTCGGTTCCGTGAGGACCATTTTACAGTGTAAATACTGTACATGTAATCAGGTAGGTTCAATTTAGAAGAACCTCATTGACAGGGTTTCCAGCTTAAAGTGTTAGATCCTCTAACGCATGTGCATTAGATTCACTATATATGCTTGTTCTCAATACCAGAATGTCTCAAAGCAGACAACGCGATATGAGTGAATCAGATAGTTACTATCTTTCTGATTGAGTCATCAATTCATTTACTGGACCGAATCGATATCCAATTGACACAAACTTGATTCATATAGAATCTCGCAAGTCACCTACCGCAGAGCTGTTTGAGGTTGACTCTGGAACGATTTCCATTCGTCACTGTGAATACTAAAGAGCATCACTCTGAATGTTCTGGCAGAATCACAAGGATAATGCGTAGGACTCTAGTCAACAGCTTGTGAACTTATTGGTGTTCAACAAGTGTTTGTCATGGAATGTGTCCTAATGAGATTTATTTATTGATCTCTTGGCTCTAGACTCGATTAGTGCGTTTTGGTTTTTAGTACTCGGAGGCTGGAGCAGACTGCCACCTATTCAATATCAACTAACTCGGAGTGAGAAAGTCAATAGAAGTCATGTGTATCTCCGTGACAAATGAGACAAGTATCTGTTGAGAGAAACTTGAATGGCTGGGAAGGGTTGTGCAGTGCATCACTGGGTCCATGATGTCTTGTCTTCAATACCAGAATTCATCTTTGTGAAAAACGATAGCATATGTATTGACCCGGTTTCTGCCTAAAGTGTGTGGAGGGCTTCTTTGTTTTCACCCTTTATCCATACATTTCTTTTTAATTCTTAAACCCCTTCAATGTTTACCAAGACGTCATTACTAACACCTTGTTATGATTTTCTAGTTTTAACTCATGTCATAGTCGGCATTATTCCCTTATACTTATTCATCTCCAATCATACCTAAGGACTGCTATTTCTAACTATGGATTGTCCTTGGGTAGATCCCTCTGGTTCTAGTTGGATCATAGGACTAATACCTAATCTAACCACCTTATGACTTTAGAATCGTCGTGAATTAAGATGTTGTTGGGTATAAGATCGTAACCATAAAACCTTGATTGAAAATCATTCAAAGTGTTTGAAAACATTTGACACATCGAAAGTTTAATCATTTAGAAAAACTCCTCCTTCACACGTGCATCGATAAACGAAAGTGTTTTACACATGTGGGTAAGAGTATAAAGCACTTTTCACTCTTGAGTCTTTAAATCACTTATTATTTTCTAGATCACATTTTAATTACATTTCTCCCCTTATTTTAAATACTAAGACACCTTAGTTTTGAAATACCAAGTGATTAAAATTTGTTTTAAATTCTGTGGTGAGAGAATATTATTAGCATGAATTATGTGGAACTTTTCTTCTTGCTCTCCCTTAATTTTACATATGTTTGACACCAAAAAAATGATACAAATTTTAAAATGAATATAAAAATGAGGGTGAGACAGTGTTGAGCACACAATTTTAAAAGATTATGAATTGTCGTTGAAGAATTCTTGAAAAATTGTGCTCAGACACTATATTATCTTATAACATACAATCTATTGAGTAGTCATTATTATTACTGATTTGTTATTAAGATACTTTTAATAATGTTTTGAATACATAAAAATTGTCATGTGATGATGTATCCAAAAACAATAAAACTTTGTTTTTTGAAAAACTCCCCTTCAAAAATAAAACCAATTGTAAAATTGTCATCTTTTAAAATACTGTGTGTGAAGGAGTGTTGAACACACAATTTTGAAAGATTTTGAATTGTCATTGAGAAATTCTTGAAAATTTTTGTTCAACTCTTTGAAAAACATATGTGAGAAGACTTCTCTTTTAACTCTAAGGGTAAGTGCACTTATGCGTACACTGTTCTTTTTTTGAGCTCAAAACGTTGAACGTCTTGTAAGAACAACTCAAGACCAAGAAAAGTTGATTTCTCGTTGTTAGGATAAGTTATTGATCGTGTAAACTTTCCTTTATTTGAAGTCCGGGTTATGTACTGATATTTGCACATAAGCCATAAAGAAAAATTAAAAATAACATGTTTTGAAAGCATTTGAACTTTTGCTCGAACTTCATTTATACACCCGTGTCAATAATAATCAACATTTCTAGGTACGTAAATGTTATCGATTCCATGAGACATGTCGAGAAGATTCTTTTTGGAAATTTTTTATTTTCTGATTTTGTATTTTCTTTTTGAAATTTTATATTTTTGTATTTGGTTTTATAGGTTTTATATTTTTGTATTTTGCTTTTCTCAAAAATATTTACAAATCGATGTATGAAGAAGATATCAAGCAGATTCATTTGACAGAACCTCCAGTCCTGTTGGATTCAAACATCTCATACCAATTCGTCTGACGAGATACTAAAACTTGTCTTCGGGTAAGGCTTTAGTAAACATGTTAGCTAATTGGTATTCAGTTCTGACAAAATACAATTCAATTATACTTCAACCTCTTCCTTGATAAAGTGATATCGATTATGGATGTGCTTGGTACGGGAGTGCTGCGCGGGGTTGCATGAGATTGCTATGGCTGACTGAGAGTCGCAATACAATGGTATTTTGTTGTAATTGAAGCCATAATCCTTAAGTTGTGTCCGCATCCACATTACTTGAGCACAACTTGCAGATAACACCACATACTCTACCTGTGTTGATCACATTGCAGTTCAGTCTTGCTTCTTTGACATCAATCTGACTAACTTATCACCTAGGAACTGTATTCCTCCAGAAGTGATTTTGCGAGTATCAAGATATCCAGCATGGTCGGCATCTGAAAAAGCTGTTAGCTCAAATCCTTTGGATACCAAAGTCCTATGTTAATGGTGTCACACCCCGCCAAGACGGAAACGCGAGGCGCGACGAAAAAGGGAATCATCACAACACATTGGCGTCTATATAGAGAAAGTAAAACATGCATAAAAAATATAAGGTATAGACACGCAGTGTCATGAAAATACCCAAATACATCAACAAAATCCAAAAGGCACCTGACATTGAAATAAAGGCAGTTCACGTCAATGTCATGACATGCAAACATTCTTACTTCCTAACAAAGCAAAACAAATAACATTCATCATCCAGAACAAATAACGAAATCTAGATAACTAAACTTCCCCAGCTGCCTACGGTCCATCTAGCCACTTTTCTTAACCTTAACCTCATCTTGCTGAATACCTAAAAATGATGCTTATACGTCAATACAATGGTTGGTGAGAAAGATAGGTTTTCAGCCACAAATATTCAATCCATTACCAAAATCATTAACCGAATTACTGTGATTATAAAACAATACTTTCGCATGACACTTATGCTAACCAACATACAAGCTAACATGCAATTCAATCCAAATCTAATTAATCAAACTCCAAACAGACGACCTCAATCGCTCTTGGATCAGTCCAAATCCTTTTTCCCTCTAGCTTAGGCCAGAGATACCCGTAAGTAACCCTCCTGACTAGGCAACATCTCAATATCACATCACATAACCAAATCTCTTTCCCTCTAGCTCAGGCCATGGATACTCGTAAGTAATCCACCTGACTATGAAACATCTCAATATCACATCACAAAACATGTAGCACATAACGCATATCAGTCACATTATAGTCCATGCATTTACACTAACACATAATCACAGCAATTTAAAACTCATTTCAACACGTGCATCATTTCCATCCCAAGTTTAAAACAATAGTGAAGACAAGTTGGGACTATGTAACTCACACTTATTGCACAAAATTGTACTTCCTAATCCTATAACGTAACTATACAAATAAATAAACACGTTACACCCGACCAAGCTACAACAAGCTATAGTCCCCATTTAACACAATATGATGGGAAGCTCTAAGGGTTTGATTAACCATCATGAGTCACCCCGACACCATGCCCAACCTTAACCATCTCATTAACCCATTACACTATATAACTACAATTGATTCAAAATTACAGAATTTTAGTGTATCCTTACTCTCTTAAAAACCTTACTTGCTGACCTTTATAAATTATACCAAAAATCACCTAAGTTCATTTATGAGTTTACTAACTACCTTGTGATTCCCAACTACTCATTACATGTGCAACTATCCCAAATAAAATCCAACTTCAAAACTGTCCCAATTCGGATCTGATTGCACACTAAAATGTATGGCCCTAATTACCCTACTTAGACACACAATCAGAAGCTATCCTTCTAGGGTTTCTTTATATACATATAGAACTTAATCACTGTAGATTGGCTAACCTTAATTCCACTTTTAAGTTAGGGTTTTACCCTCCTAAACATGACCTAATTCTGACCCGTATTTACTATTTTGACAACTTTTCTAGTTACCAATATTTAACCAACTTCCAGAACTCCAAATCATTCGAGGCTGGACTTTCTGGAAAATAGACTCTTTGAACTACAATTTAGGCACTTGAATCATATCAAAACACGTTTTTAACATCTAGATATCATCAGTTGAACACAACCCTAAATTCTGCTCAACTCTAAATCATGTTCTAACACAAACCCTAACATACAACATGCATGATCATAACTCTAAACTATCCCTAATCATTATACCATCATTAAAGTTCATATATAATCTGATTTTTATGTAAACCCTAGATCCATCATAACTCATGTTACATGAATATCATAAACTAGTTAAGATGAACATAGTTACCTTGAATGCTAGCACCTAAACAAAAATTCCGCACTCCTTAGGGTTTTGGGGGTTGAATTCCAAGCACAAAGGGAGATGTGGAAAAGAATTATGAGCTAGGTTTATCTATATATAGTCCTAGGTATCCTTATCCCTTAAGTATTAGAGTTTGACCAAGTTTGGGCTTCCTAATCCCTACCCAATACCCCTAGCCGATCGTCCCCCCTTATCCCTACTATTTTTATATTTTTTTATTTAATTATTAATTAACTAATTATCTTCATTACCTTAAGTTTTCATAAAAACCTAAGCTAATTTGGGTAAACCTTTTTACATAAACGCAACTTACTTAACTTTCTAAAAATAACTTTTCATTTCACATTTCACTTTCTATATTTAGAAAGACAACTATAAATATCTAAATTTCACTCACTTTACTTATTTCCAACATGATATATTTTTCATAAACGCTTAACACAAAATCATCCAACTTTTGACGTAGCATTGCATGCAATATGTCATTCCTTTCCACTATCACTATACGTGAACAAATGAAATACTCATCACCAAACACAAACGCACTCAAAATGAGATGATCATACACCTCAAAATAACATCATGCACCTATTCAAATCACTTAGCACACATATTTAACACATATAACACAAAAAATCACACAAAACAAACTCTTAGCCATTTCTAAAGGCATCACTAACCTGATTAAATCACGGGTGTCACAATTAAAGGTTTGTC
This sequence comes from Tanacetum coccineum, assembly GCA_026074375.1. Taxonomy (NCBI): domain Eukaryota; kingdom Viridiplantae; phylum Streptophyta; class Magnoliopsida; order Asterales; family Asteraceae; genus Tanacetum; species Tanacetum coccineum. The sequence continues at coordinate 13,743 of BQNB010168054.1, forward strand.
CAAAACTCAAATCAGAATACAAGGCGTATTTTATTATTCATTTTTCAAAATATTAAACCAAACATCACATTGGCTTTAGTTTAACATTATAAATCTATTTAATGTTATAGTTTAATACCAACTAGGTTTTCAACCCGCGCTCCGCTTCGGAGCGCGGGTTTTATCAATCGAAATTTAGCAGTTGAAT
>BQNB010168055.1:1441-12940 GCA_026074375.1 Tanacetum coccineum
CCAATTCTCGACATCAACCACTTCCGTCACTTTCTAGTTACTCTTGAAAACCTTTACCCAATGGATGATGAACCCATGTGGGTTGCTGACCATGTTGTCGCTCGGACTCCTGGTTTTGCAATCACTATTCCTAAAACTGCTAACGAATTTGCTATCAAAGGCAACCACTTGACTTTTGTCAAGGGAAACCAAATTGATAGAAGAACCAAAACCGATCCTCATAAACACATTTACGAATTCCTTGGAATCTGCGATATGTTTAAATACAGAGATACTTAAAATGAAGCCGTTCTCATAATGATGTTTCCCTGAAGAAGCAAAAACATGGCTGGATGAACTCAACGAAGGAACTATAGAAACATGGGATGAACTTCAAACCGCTTTCATTAGCCGATTCTTTCCCCTAGCTCTTTTCGACCGACTCCTCGGAGAAATCCGAGCTTTCTCTCAACACGAGAACGAATCTCTAATCGACGCTTGGCTTCGTATGAAGGAAATGCTCCAAAACTGTCATGGTCACAATCTGTTTAAAGGCAACATTATCAAAATCTTCTATCATGGTTTAAGCAAAATAACCTAAGAAGTTTTAAATGCCGCAGCTGGTGGTATTTTCCTCTATAAAACTCCAAATCAAGCCTATCAGCTTCTCGAAGATAAAGTCTTACTCAAGCTCAATTGGGCTAAAAATCAGAAAGCCAAAACATCTCTCAAGAAAACCGTTGCTTTCAGCGATGAAGGTAGCAGTAATTCTAATACTGACAAAATTATGGCCCGAATGGATGCCATGACCCTGAAAATGGATGCTCAGTATAAAGAACTCCAAAACCACGCTAAAAAAACAAAACCAGATGAAGATGATATACATATATCCCGAGAGGAAGAAGCTAAATTCATGCAAACTTTAACAACCCGTAATTTTCCAGTATTTCCTTCATGTAATCTCTATGTATTATATTAAGTACTACTTTTTCACGAAAATAAATTTTCGTTTCATTTCATTCCAATACGTATCATAGTTTACATTTAAAAAGTAAACGAGCTCTCGCAACGACCTATGCCTATTTTTATCTATGTTTACATCATGTAAACATCATAATATGTCAAGTCAATAATCTATTATCCTCTATAACATGTACGTTATCTTTTCACGACAATATTATCAAATGAGCTTTATCCGTTAATATTTAGGTCAAAACCCTAATTATATATAATATATACATTCTAAAAATATATGAAGTAATACCCCAGATTAGCTTTCGCTGCTATATTTATCAAAATAGGGGTCTTACAGAGTGGTATCAGAGCTCACAGTTATAGAGAACAAAGGTAAAACCTTAACTATAACTACTTTTCTTTTGCCATCAATGTCCTCCGTGCCACTACATTCTCTGAATTGTGAAGATGCCACTACTTTTTCCGAATAGTATGTGCAAATACATAACTACTATACTATTATATAAATAATTTATGTTATTCATTATTGGGTTGTTACAGTCATGTCTTCTTACACCTACCCTTCTATCCCTTCTGATTACGATGTGGAGGATGCTTTTTCTTCTACAAATGCTCCTAACTATATCCCGACTCCACAGGCTATTCCCCAGTCACACCGGGAAACATCTCTCCTGACTCTTTAGATAATTTAACTAAAGATCTTTTATCCTCACTATCTATCTGACCTTTTCACGATGATCCGTATATGAAGGTCATACAAGCTTATGATGCCATTCCACCACCCCAAGTTATTATTGCTCTACCAGCTATTATACCTCTACCGATGTTTGATTCTTGAGATTTCTTTCCTCTCGAGGAAATTTCACCACCTAAAGACACTGAGACTCCTGTTGAATCACCCATTCCAGTATCTCCATCTTCATCAGTAAGATCTTCATCACCGGTTAGGTCAACTACTCTATGATTATGTCCAGGTTCGTCATCAAGAATCTTCTGAACAAGATCCAAGAACTCAATGGAGAATACCATATTAGATCTGTGTCATTTTTAGTTTTCTAGAATCCAACCACTAGATGTAGGATATAAATAATGACGATTGTAAAATTTTGTAAATTACATAGACAAGTTGTATATGATCCAATACAATGGTGATTCTGTTATACCTCGTTGTTTCATAATACCGATTGTATATGTAGAGACTGTCTATCTTATGTCATGATCCATGATTACTATAATTTTATTACCATCCGATTTTCTCAAAACCTCTGTATCTAAAAACACTAAATTTCCTATTGAATCAGTCATTCCATTATTTCCGTATCTATCTCTTGAAGTCTTGAATTCTAAAAATTTTCCGTTGTATTATGCTATATCAGAGAATGATCACAAGTCTTTTTATCATAATTTTCATACCTTAACCATTGATACGACTATATCATTTTATGGATTCTCATTCTGTGTTATCTTTTATATGTTGATAGATGCCTCCCAAGAGAACATCAACATCTCCAGCACCGACCATGACTCAGGATGACATCCGGCAACTAGTTGCTGATAGTGTTGCTGCTGCTTTGGAAGCACAAGCTGCTAACATGGCAAATACTGACAATACTAACAAGAACACCGGGACAAGCGGAACTCCAGTAGCAAGAAAAGGAACCAACGATTACAAACGAAAGTTTGTTGATAGAAGGAACACTACTACCAACAACAACAATAACTACTCCAACAATCGCAACTACCAAAAAAATCACCACCGTAACAATGATTACCACCAAAAGCAGAATAGAAGGAAAGAAACTATCAGAACTTATGCTGCCTCCCCAACTGAGAACAAAAGATATACTAAAAAGTACCATGGAAATCTTCCTTTGTGTAAAAGATGCACCCTGCATCACACCGGAGTTTGCACTGGCAAGTGTCGGACTTGCAACAAGGTGGGTCATCTAACCAGGAACTGCAGAAGCAAAGGACCAGCCATGGGAAGCAACCTGCGATCAGTGTCTGTAACTTGTCATGCTTGTGAAGAGAAAGGGCATTACAAAAGTCAGTGCTAAAAAACAGACAACAATACTTTCCACATTTCTAAGAAATGCTTATGTGACAAATCCCTCGTCATTCCAATGAAAGAAATTTGGCTCGATGACAAACTTAACTTTATAGAAGAACCAGTGGAGATTATGGATCGAGAAGTCAAACAACTAAGACAAAGACGTATCCCTATAGTCAAAGTAAGATGGAACTCTGAATTTACATGGGAATGTGAAGATCAAATTCGTGCTAAATATCCACATCTATTTTGCAACACCACTTCATTATCTAACTAAATATCGGGACGAGATTTTTGTAAGGTTGGGGGACTATAACAACCTGTAATTTTCCAGTATTTCCTTCATGTAATCTCTATGTATTATATTAAGTACTACATTTTCACGAAAATAAATTTTCGTTTCATTTCATTCCAATACGTATCATAGTTTACATTTCAAAAGTAAACAAGCTCTCGCAACGACCTATGCCTATTTCTATCTATGTTTACATCATGTAAACATCATAATATGTCAAGTCAATAATCTATTATCCTCTATAACATGTACGTTATCTTTTCACGACAATATTATCAAATGAGATTTATCCGTTAATATTTAGGTCAAAACCCTAATTATATATAATATATACATTCCAAAAATATATGAAGTAATACCCCATATTAGCTTCCGCTGCTATATTTATCAAAATGGGGGTGTTACAGAGATGCTTGTTTACAAACTCTTTTACATACTCATTTATTTTATAACAATGTGATTACTTTTCAAAGACTTAAGTGAGTTCATAGCCTCACTTTTAAATCTCTTATATTTTATAAACCCGTGAGAGGGATACATGCTTAAACCATGAATACAAGTGTTTTCTAAATGTATGCTATCCAGATATGTATGTTATCCAGATATATTATTGCCTAAGTAGCTTCCAGTGCCATTATTTCCATATCATGAACCATTAATTGCCTACGAGTAAACGCAAGTATTATGAATAGATCTATTGGGGGTGACGGCTCCCGTTTGTATACCCATTCATAGGGTAGCCAAATGCACTATATTTGACCTAATGGGTAACCTTGGCAAGTTACCTTTCCACGGGGACATCTGTTCTCCAACCAATGTCACTACGGTGATTTTCCCTGTTAACGTATTGGTGTCATGAGCTTAGATGCAATAATAATGTTCTCCATGATAATTGTCCCTGCAATGCAAATATTTCCTTTATGATAACTTGTATTCAACTATTACATTTCAAACCTATGAATTTCACTCAACCTTTGTGTTGACCCTTTTTATGCATGTTTATCCCAGGTAATTGAGCAACTTATGGCATGGAGTGGCATGGACTTGAAGATGGCTAAAACTTGTTATCATTCACATTTTATGTTTCTAGATTTTGGGACCTGCCTTTGTAAAACTCTGATTTTAAATGAATGATAACGTATCTTTTAAAAACGTCTCTTTTGAGTCGTTTTCTATGATTGTGTCTGTGATTCATGAAGTAATACCCCAGATTAGCTTCCGCTGCTATATTTATCAAAATGGGGGTGTTACAGAGTGGTATCAGAGCTCACGGTTATAGAGAACAAGGGTAAAACCTTAACTATAACTACTTTTCTTTTGCCATCAATGTCCTCCGTGCCACTACATTCCCTGAATTGTGAAGATGCCACTACTTTTTCTGAATAGTATGTAAAAATACATAACTACTATACTATTATATAAATAACTTATGTTATTAATTATTGGGTTGTTACAGTCATGTCTTCTTACACCCACCCTTCTATCCCTTCTGATTACGATGTGGAGGATGCTTTTTCTTTTACAAATGCTCCTAACTATATCCCGACTCCACCAGGCTATTCTCTAGTCACACCGGGAAACATCTCTCCTGACTCTTCATATGATTTAACTAAAGATCTTTTATCCTCACTACCTATCTCACCTTTTTATGATGATCCGTATAGGAAGGTCATACAAGCATATGATGCCATTCCACCACCCCAAGTTATTATTGTTGTACCTGCTATTGTACCTCCACCGATGTTTGATTCCCGAGATTTCTTTCCTACTGAGGAAATTTAACCACCTAAAGACACTGAGACTCCTGTTGAATCACCTATTCCAGTATCTCCATCTTCATTAGTAGGATCTTCATCACCGGTTAGGTCAACTACATCACCACCTGACTATCCTTTTGATGAGTCTATCTTTGCAGAGATAGATAACTCATAATGGATCATACTACAACCACTGGGAAGTGAACCAAACCCTGAGGAACCTAACGAGTTAGACGCTTGTTAAAATGTTCATCTCTTGAAATAATCATTGAGGATATCCAGGTTCGTCATCAAGAGTCTTCTAAACAAGATCCAAAACAACAAGGAAGAACCACTAGATTAGATCTGTGTCGTTTACAGCTTTATCGAATCCAACACTGGGTATATGATATAAATAATGACGCTTGTCAAATTTTGCTATGTAAACTATATGGACAAATTATTTATACAAGTGGTTATTCCATTATACCTCGTTGTTTTATAATACCAATTGTATATGTCGAGATTGTCTATCCTATAGTATGGTGACTCATATTTATATCCGGGATTACTATGATTCTTTTACCATCTTATTTTCTCAAACCTTTGTACGTAGAAACTCTAAACCTCCTATTGGATCACTCATTCTATTATCTCCGTATCTATCTCTAGAAGTCTTAAATTCCAGAATTTTCCGTTGTATCCTGCAAGGTAATATCAAGGATGCGTATTACTTTGTTAGAATTTGTATCAAAAATAAGAATCCATACGATATGTCAAATGATTTCAATACCACTATTTATGAAAATTTTGACAATGACTTGTGATATCATTCTTATTTCGTGTTGTCTTATGTTGATAGAATGCCACCCAAAAGGACGTTAACATCTGAAGCACCAGCTATGACTCAAGCTGCCATCAGAAAACTAGTTGCTGACAGTGTTGCCACAGCACTGGAAGCATAAGCTGCAACAATGGCAAGTACTAGTAATCCCAATAGGAACAACGGACCTAATGGAACTCCTGTAGCCAAAACGGGAAACTATAAAGAGTTCATAAGCTGTCAACCTTTCTACTTCAATGTTACGAAAGGAGCAGTTGGCCTCATTTGCTGGTTTGAAAGGACTGAATCAGTATTTTCTTGTAAAATATGTTGAGGAAAATAAAGTAACATTTGCTACTGGTACCCTTACTGATGATGCTTTGTCCTGGTGGAATGCATACGCCTAACCTATGAGAGTAGATCAAGCCAATCAAATCATCTGGACTGAGTTGAAAAGGCTTTTGACAAACAAGTATTGTCCCCGAACTAAAGTCAGAAAGATGGAAGATGAATTCTACAATCTGACTGTAAAGGGAAATGATCTTAAACCATATGTTAGAAGATTCCAAGAACTAGCAGTGTTATGCCCAAACATGGTACCAAACACCGAGAAACTACTGAAAGCCTTCATCGGAGGGTTACCTAAAAGTATTGAAGGAAATGTTACCGTCTCTAAACCTCAAACTTTAGAGGTAGCCATTAACATAGCCCAAAGGCTAATGGATCAGGTAACAAAACACACTCCGGTGCAAGTATTAAATGATCACAAACAAAAGTTTAATGATGAAAAAAACACTACCACCAACAACAACTACCCCAATAATCACAACAACAATAACCACTCCAACAACCGCAACAACAACAACTACCCCAATGATCATAACAACAACAACCATAACCACCAACAACATAATAGGAGGCAAGAAACCTTTAGGGCTTATACTTCCAACAATGGGTATACTGGAAACCATCCCTTGTGTAACAGATGCACCCTACATCACGTAGGACCTTGCACTGTCAGGTGTCGGACTTGCAACAAGTTGGGTCATCTAACCAGGAACTACAAAAACAAAGGACCAGCCACTAGAAACAACCTACAACCAGTATCCCTAACTTGTAATGCCTGCGAAGAGAAAGGGCATTATAAAAATCAATGCTCAAAAGCAAGCAGCAGGTCCACAAGGAAGCATACTTAGAGACAAGTTTGCTTTTGTTCACTTTAGGATTTCTACCCTAAAAACAACTCTCGAGGATATTCAAATTCGCCACCAGTTATATATGAAGGATCTTCTGAAACACACTTCTTAAGTTTAAAAACCCCAAACACCAAGCTACTATCCTTGCCATATATTGCTTTTATCTAGAACCCTACCACGAGACACGTAGCATAAGTGCCAACACTCTTAAAGTTTCAATGATGTAAGATATGTAAGATGAAGTTATCCATGAAATAATAAAGTAATGATTCCATTTTGTTATCTATACTCGACTTCGTTTGTCAATCTCATTAGTTTTGTTATATTCAACTCTGAATACTCGTCTCATACCTTTGAAACATTTATTATCATTAGAATAAAGATCTTCGACTGATAATATAGGCATCAGTGCAATTAATATCTCATTATTCTTCTTGTTGCCATTTATGATTTTGAAAAATCATATCATCTTCTACACATTACCAATTTGATATCATGTTTTATGCTTAAATAGGATGATTTATAATCATCTTATTGAAATGAATTAGGATGCTTCTTCATTTGAATAAGGAAATTATAAATCACCGAACTATAAATTTATAAATTCTCAGTTACAAGGATTGGGATGCCTCGGTTTGTAAATGACAAATTATAAATGAGTAGGCTTAAGTATGTCATTCGTACAAACAAGTTTCTTTCAATCCGTTTGTACAAATAATTCATTTTCTTCATTTAATCATTATCATTATTATCTTCATCTCTAGTCATCATCTATTCATTTCCAAATCCGTATCCAACATGATTAACAACTCTCTTACAATTCATAATCATTCATTGACATCACTTCAACATTCAACTAAATCTCGGGACGAGATTTCTGTAAGGAGGGTGGACTATAACAACCCGCAAATTTTCATCAATATAATTATCCATCTATTAAATTAGATGCAATGTACTATTCATCTATTATATATAAACCACTTTTTTACAGGGAAATTTTTCGCTTTATCTCATTATGCAACATCTCTAAAGTTAACGAGTTCACACAACCTAGCTATGCCATCTATATCTATGTTTATATCATGTAAACCTCCTAATATATCAAGTCAATATCTTAATATCATCTTTACCAAGTACATTATCCATTTAACATACCATTTACAACGTTGTATCAAAACAAGCTTTAAACGTTAAACGTTTATATCAAAACCCTAATTATATGTAATATATACATATAAAATGAATGTAGAAGCCCTTAAAGCATGTATACAAGTATCAATGCACAACATTTGAATCATATTTTCCCTCTAAATCAATGTATAAGAAACTTAAAAGCTCAAAGGTACAAGTTATTAATCACACATTCAAATAAGCTCATTTTACCACCGTTTTCATGCTTAATTTCATACCACCTCTTTAGTACAAGCTACTACACTCAATGTACAACTTCTAAACCCTAATTCTAAAACCCTAATTCATCTAACCCGAAACCAAAATCATAAAACCATAGCAAACCCGTTACATTCTTAAACTCATTCATAGTTTTCAAGAAATCTGATCGGTTGATAAAACATAGGATCTAAGAAAAATCAGTAGGTTCTGGATATTAAGTAAAAATACTAAGTTGTAGCCCTATGTCTTGTGATCATTTTGCCGATGGACTAAACCCGATTCGATATCGGATGAACTAGTTATAGCCGAAATGGCAAAGGTGCGCAGATTCTGCACACCTGTAGTAAACGGCTATTATCTCTAAATTTTTGTATAGTAACCCTCAAATATGTAAAACTAAAAGTTGTATAGGACTCAAATATATAATCATGCTCACTGGTTTGAGCTTCATCGGAGTTACGGTTTGTAAATAGAAATCATTTTACCGGGACTGATGTTAGCTGTCCAAAAACAGCCATGTATAAATCAAACCAAACACCCCTAAAACGTCTAAAACCACCATGATATCATCACACCCTCACCCTAGCACCTCTATGACATCTCCAAAAGCAGTTCCATCACCCATCTTGGTCACCAAGTAAAACCTATGGCCACAAAATCACCACTACTCTACCTTGTCACCTATTTGTAGCTAAAACACCACCACCATACAACAAAGCACCTTCATCACCACCTTATATCTCCTTGGCCACTAATTCTCCACCTCCTACTACAAAACGTTGGCTGCCATTTGGCCACCAAGGCCTAGAACTTGGGCACAAAGTTTCCTAATGCCTATATAAAGCCGAAACCAACACATACATTTCCATCTCACTTTCAAACACAAATGGAATTCTAACACTTCCATAGCAGTACTAGATAGATCAAGAGAAAGTCCTTATGCTCATAATAGAAGCCATGAACGCATGAAAAACGAGAGGTCTTGAAACAATTTCTAGGCGATATTCGGATCTGAAAAAAATTTATCGACCATTTTAAGACAAGTAAAGCCTAAGATCTTGTTCTAAAAGCTTATAATCTGTATATGAATGTTCATAATACTCTTAAGATCATGCATGAACTCTTGTTTGAAGCTTTGAATCCTCAAACCCATGTGTTTTTGATAAAAACCCTAAAAACGACCCGTTTTGATTTTCTAACTAACGAATCCGTTTTCTAAACTTTTGTTACGTTAAAACATCTTATTTTTGCTTATTCTAATAATCTATAACCTGCAAATATCATTTAGATTCTTAAAATAAGCTTGCATGGCGTTTTGGACTCGTTTTGTAAATAATTTCCATGCAAGGGGTATATATTGTAACTTTTTGAATCTTATAACTATAGGGGCTGAAAATGTCATTTTATCAAAGTTATAACTATAGGGGTCTATTATGTCACTTTCCAAAAGACAAGGTACATCTTTTAAACTAGAAGGACCAAACTTGTAAAAGTGAAAACTTCAAGGGTATATTTTGCCATTTTTCATTCTTAAGGGTCTAAAATGTAACATTTTAAAAAAGTGTAGAAATGTGTTCAAAACCTTATAAGACATACCTGTAATTAACGCTTGACGTTGTTATCATTTCTAGTTATTGAGCAAAAGGCTTAAAACCGATGATGTTATAATATTATTGAAAATTCCATCATCATATGCATTTTTAAAAATCCTGTCCCGAATCTATATCGTATCACAATACTAGGGAGCTTCATATTAAGGGGTTTCATCTTGGTATTACGTTCTGACTGAGTTGTTGGGTTTACGATTTAAAGTGCCCTAGCTCCCCAAACGTTTACCACATGACCTCTGAATTATGATGGCCCAAACAGTGATGCAATAATTCCATAATAAGTTGTCAATCCAACTTCGATCATTACTTTTATGAATTAAAATATTCAATTCAAACTAAGACTTGACTCATAAATTTACCTAGGTTGTGTAGCTAACTGTATACATGTATCATGACGGAAGTTGTTACTTTTCAATTTCATATACTTTTGCATATATAGATTGATTGCTTTTCAAGGACTATGTGAGTCCATAACCTTGCATTTCAATCTTCAAATATTTCATAAACCTGTGAATGGGATATATTCTATAAACCATAAATACAAGTGTTTTCTAACTGTATGCTTTCCTGATATATTATTGCATCTGTTGTCTAAGTCCCTTTATGCCAAAAGACCCCACTATCATGGACTATTAATCACTTGCGAGTGAACGCGAATATTATGGATAGATCTATCGAGATTGACGAATCCCATTTGTGTTAGCTAGATAGGTAACCAAACGCACTATATTTGAAACTCATAGGTATATGGCAATTACCTACACCGAGGGCCATTATCATTATATATGTCAATATTGATATATATACAAGTCAGCTTGTGTGCCATGAGCTTAGACGCAATAATACTGTTTTACATGATAATTGTATTTGTTACAATTATTACCATCATATTAACTTGTATTCAACCATTTCAAACACTTATGGGTGTATAACAACGTAACCCACTATTAAACTTACATTCAAACTATTTAACTTAAAACCTATGAATTTCACTCAACCTTTGTTTTGACTTTTTAGCATGTTTATCTCAGGTAATTGAGCAACTTATGGCACGGAGTGACACGGACTTGAAGATGGCTAAACTATTATCATTCAAACTTTATGTTTTCACATAGATTTTGGGACCTCCTTTTGTAAAACTCTGATATATTATTGAATGATAACTAAATTTTCCAAAACGTCTCTTTTGAGTCGTTTTTTATTATTATGACTGTTGATTCATGAAGTAATACCCCCCAATTTAGCTTCCGCTGCTATGTTGAAATATCAGGGTGTTACATATTCGGTATATCATGTTCAACTACAGAAGGGTAGTGCATATCAAACTGAACTGAGAAAACGTACCGAACCGTGAAAATGGAGTGTTGTTTTATATAGTTATTATTTATCAAATATATAATTATAAATAATAATTAATATATTATTTATATATTTTATAAATAA
>BQNB010168056.1:0-13929 GCA_026074375.1 Tanacetum coccineum
TTTAAGATGATTTTTATATTTAAAATGATTTTTTATTTAAAATGACATTCTTTATTGTTTTAAAATGATTTTTATAAAAAAACAGTATTTAGTTGGTTCTTCCGAGTAAAGTCGATAATTGGTATAAGAATTCTATCTTTCTCATTTGTCAATCTTGATACGTAATGTTATTCGATATGTGTTCCTTTTGTCTTGGTATGCTTTGTTGACTCTTTTGTTTGTGTTTCCTATCAGTATAGATATTCTATCCTTTCTTTTAAGGATTCTTATAACATTTGATCCGCATCTATTTGCATCTGTGAAATCCCTTATATGTTTTCTAGCCTTTGATTCGATATTCGTTTGCTACCCTTTTCGATAGTTCGTAACCCTTAGAATTCATTGATATGCGTTTTATTCGACCAAGTCACTCTTCGTGGGGAGCACCTATGTTGCTCAAGAGGAAGGAAGGTTCATTTCGAATGTGCATAGACTATCGAGAGTTGAACAAGCTGACCATCAAGAATCTCTCCAGGATTGATGACTTGTTCGACCAAATACAATGCTCGCGTTATTTCTCTAAGATAGTTTTTTGTTTTGGTTATCATTAGCTGAGAGTGCATGAACTAGATATTCTAAAGATCGCATTTAGGACGTGGTATGGACACTTTGAGTTTACGGTTATGCCTTTTGGGTTAACCAATGCACCACCGGTTTTCATGGACTTAATGAACCGGGTGTGCAAGCCGTATCTAGACAAGTTTATCATTGTCTTTATCGATGATATCTTGATCTACTCGAAGTCTAAGGAGGATCACGAAGTTCATTTGAAGATAGTTTTGGAGCTGCTCAAGAAGGAGAAGTTGTTGCCAAGTTTTCTAAGTGTGAATTTTGGCCACAAGAAGTACATTTTCTTGGAGAAGTAGTTAACATCAATGGTGTTCACGTGGACCCTAGTAAGATAGAAGCAGTGAAGACTTAGAAAGTACCTAAGGCGCCATCCGAGATACGATCATTTATAGGATTGGCAGGTTACTATCGGCGTTTTATCGCGATTTTAATAATATTGCTAAACCCCTCACTTCACTAACATAGAAGAATCAGAAGTACGAGTGGGGTGCGAAGCCAGAAGAGGCTTTTCAGACATTGAAGGACAATTTGTGTAACACATCAATATTGTCATTGCCTAATAGACCAGACGACTTTGTAGTTTATTGTGATGCGTCAAATCAAGGATTCGGATGTGTGCTGATGTAGAGAGGCAAGGTGATTGTGTATGCTTCATGCCAACTAAAGATACATGAGAAGAACTATAACACTCAAGACTTTGAGCGGGGTGCAGTGCTCTTTGCTCTTAAGACCTGAAGGCATTACTTGTACTGCATGAAAAGTGTTATCTACACGGATCATAAGAGTCTTCAACATATATTTGACAAGTAGGAGCTAAATATGCGTTTGAGGCGATGGATTGAGATGTTTAGTGACTACAACTGTGAGATTTGTTATCACCCAGGCAAGGCAAATGTAGTAGCCAATGCCTTAAGTAAGAAGGAAAGGGTGAAACCAAGACGAGTGCGAGCAATGTCTATGACTATCCAGTCTGGTGTTAAGGATAAGATATTGACTACTTAAAGTGAGGCGTCCAAGGTAGAGAACGCGCCAACAGAAATGCTGCATGGCCTAGACCAACAAATGGAAAAGAAGGAAGATGGTGGTTTGTACTTTATGAATCGAATTTGGGTTTTATTGGTAGGAAGTATAAGGACAATAATTATGGACGAGGCTCATGCATCGAGGTACTCGGTACATTCGGGAGCGGATAAGACGTACTATAGGTGGTCACATTACTCACACATCCCTTCCCTCCCCTAACATAACTTTAGAAAACTAACCACATCATTTCATAGTCCTTCTTGAATTAAGCATAGTTGATCAGGCTATGCGTTGTTTAGGAATAATACCATGAACTGCTCGGGTTATTTAACTTTGGCCATGTTCAAGGTTTTACTAAAATAGACTTCACTTTCTGGTTATAGTTGCGCTTTTTATTTTATAAAAACCAGCATTCTCTATAACCTTGGCTCTGATACCAATCTGTCACACCCCGTTAATGGCAGAAACACGGGATGCGACTATACCATACATCGCACAAGATACAAGATCATACACTTTATAATTTACATTCATAAAACTGAAGTTTTACAGAACTGTACATGTTAAAATCTTAACATAAGTCAAAACTACGTCCATCTATACCCAGTCCCCTTGGGTTATATCTTTTCTCTTCCAATACCAATCACATACCTTTGGTTTGACATACCTGAAAATGATACTCAAAAACTTCAATAATAATGTTGGTGAGCTCGTAGGTTTGACCTTAAACCCAAAAGCTCTGCCAATATATCAATAGTGGACAATAGTACTATATGACAGTGAATATATGCAAACAACCTTAGCATCACCACTAATTAATAATCATATGTCACTTACGCACCTAAAAGGCCTACCACCTGGAGCATTAAGATTAAGGTAGGACCACATACAAACTTAGGTAGGCATACCCATCCGCTCCAATAATCACACAAATATTGGGTAGGCATACCCATCCGATCCAATAATCTTACAAACACTGGGTAGGCGTACCCATCCGATCCAAACAATCATGCATCACAAAATATTCACATAGCAATCATAAGCACATAAATTGTCCCAAAAACAAAACCACATTTTGTATAGATCAACTCAAAACATTTCAAAACATATTTGAGTATCATTTTCCCCCCAACGGAAAAACCAGTAAAAAGTAGGGCTAGGAGAACTCACCTCAATCAGCAATCAAAGCAACCGCACAATATCAAATAAAACATGATACAATAAATCTCTACGTAAGCGCACAATGTACCCGCCAACGACCTAATATATATACTCACTATATCAATACTCGTACAAAATTATCTTATTGTACAAGTGTTCGCCTTAACTCACGCAAATCCTCATTTTCATCCTAAAATTTCATTCCAAATTCATATTATTCCAATCTCGTTATCTCATACCGTTAACTCATTACAAAAACCGTCGTCTTATTACCAAGACATTATCTCGTTATCAAAACTTTACCTCTTATTATGGTTGTGTGGCAATTACGCGAAAACAACTTAAAAACACTTGGGCAAAGTGTGACACCAATACAACAAACCTCAACACCCTAAATTTTTAAATGATACATTCAACCAAACTACTTTGCGAAAGACTGACGAAAAGGAATGAGCAAGAGCTCAAAAGCCAAAGATAAATAATCCACATTTTCGTAGTCGATATGACATATATATTTAAATATATATGTACATGAATACTTGATAATTTAAATAAAATAATAATATTTTATTATTATTTTTGTCTTATTATCAGGCTAACGGGGTACAATGTTTCGTCATTAAATATATCTAAAAGCTTTTACCTCAACACTTAATCTTCCTTAAGATTCTCCCTTCTATTTTCTCAATTAAAATCGACACAATGGTTATAAATAGTAAATATTTAAGAAAACTTTCAGGAAATTTCATCTTTCGTATTGTATTAAATTTTCAAGTTAAATAACTATTTATTGTTAAAACATTGAAAATTTTATCTCTTTTTAGTAAAACTCTAAGTATATAATCCTTTCAAAAATTCGTCATGACCTGCACGTCATTATGACTTTTCCAAGGTACTAAACATTTATCCAAAACGATTTTCATAAATCCGACGTTTTTCCGACAAACACAATGTCAATACCATTGATATGAATTATTAAAACATGGCAAAATAATCTCTTCACAATTGACAAGTCCAACAAAAGTCCTCCTCTTAGTCCAACACAACTTTCTTTAGTTCATTTACAAGTCCACAAACTTATTTATTTGATATTGGGTCATATGTTTCATCATGGTCCAAAATACTTAGCCTGATAGCGAAACTTATTCCATACTTCTTTTTATATACCCCAGAATACAAATCAAACCTAATGAGCCTTAAGCCCATTAAGCCGAATCAATAAGCTATAAGCTTATACTATTTCTCTATATATATAAGCCGGTAACCCCAACAATAAGCCATAACCTTCAAAATACGCCGAATATATATATAAGCTCAAATAAGCCAAAATCAAAATAAGCTAAAACCGAATAAGCCAAAATCCATTAAGCTATAAGCTTAATACAAGCCAAATTCAATAAGCGAAAATAAGCCAAAGTCAATTGGGCCGAGCCCAAATTGACACCCAAACCGAAACCAAACGGACCCACGTTGGGCCGAAACTAACCAAACGGACCCTTGTTGGGCCGTGACCAACCAAACGCACCCTAGTTGGGCTCAAAACAAACCGGACGCACCCTTGATGGGCTAGTCCAACAAAACAACCCCTACCAAAATCATTTAAGCCCAGATAAGTTATATCCTAGCTTATTGAATAAGCAAAACTTCCAAATAAGCTCTTATAAGCATTTTTATAAAACGAAAAATTATCACAACAACCATTTTATTTAAACTCAAAAACCTTTACTTCCTTTTCTTTTTAAGCCGACGCATAAACACCCCTTTTTTCATTTTTGATTTCAAGTTTCGATCTTTCTAGCAATCAACTTGTACAACTAGTGTCTAGACATCACCATAATCACGAAAGTACAACTTAAATTCAAAGTTTTATAAAAACTTACTTGTTTGATGAGCTTGGTTCGATCGAGACACGCGTGAAAGATTAAAACCTTGTTTCTACAACCCGAAACTATTAGTTATCAACCCAATAATAAAATCTTAACCCGTGTTCTTGGCAAAATCTTCAAAACGTTTGTTTTTCTTCTCCCTTGTGGTTCGGCCGAATATGGAGAGAAAAAGAGAGAGAATTTTTGTGTTTTGATTTTCAAGATGATGCATGTATGCGAAAATAGGATGAGGTGGTGGAATATCGGTACTATAGGGGACATACTAGCTTAAAAATAGCCATCCTGTCTCTCCCTGTTCTTTTCTAACCGTAAATGGATCCTAGTAGGGTCTCGGGTCTTCCTTATTGTGTCGGGATCACTTAAAAGCTAAATTTTTATCTATTTAAAATGTCACTCAAACTTAGTTATCATTTTCATTGCGTTCAAAATCATTTTTCCATAAACCTAGATTATTCATACGACACTTATCACCTTAAATAACTACAAAAATCCATTTTGAGCCGTTATCGACTGACTCCGGACCGAAAACATTAATTTTTGACAAAACTCAACTGAACCTTGATCATTCATTTAAAAACACTTCAAATCACAAAATATAGCTTGGAAACTTTTATTCACCCAAAATTTTACCTTTTTACGACTGTTATAGTCTTTTACTGAAACTCACGAAAACAACTGTTTTTCTGATAACTTTCAAATCTCACACTCACGATTTACAATTTAAATCAACGTTATTTTAATATTATGAATTTATTAAATAAATAAACTCATTAACACATTACCAACCTCATAAATCTCTACACTTAAATAAACTGTCGTGCCGGTACGCGCTGCGTGACGATTTTTTGCTAAACGGGGGAAAACTTCTCGGAAAGCACTGAAAACCTCAAAACCACTCTAAAACAGGAAAACAAATCATAAATGATTCATTTACGAACTCCACACTTCATCAAATTCCCGATTAAACCAAAACCGCTTATACGCAAAATAGACAACAGAAGCCAACTTTTTAGCTTTCATTAGGAAAACTGACAAGATCAAAAGACTCCAACATACAAAACTATAATATTTTATAATACTTAGCCCAGAAAAATATTACCGATTATCACACACTTGTCGAACTTGCAACTTATTTTAGTGTAGGGTTGCTACACTAGGTGAACAAAACTGTAGAATTGGAAGGCAGAATGCCTTTAAGTAGTGCCTCACATAAACACTATAGCATACATATACATTGATTTGTGTTACATTACTTTGCGTAACGAGAACTATATTTGGAAACTTGAGTCATTTTTGGACTCTCGACTTGTTTTTGCAAACGATATTGATTTGGACTACTATTTTGGACATCTACTATTTTATAAACTATTTTTGTACATAATCTTGTGAGCTCACCAACTATTTTGATAGTTAACCATTTTTATCATGCTTTTCAGGTGACCTTCCTTAAGTGGAAACTTAGCACATTTTCATTTGGACATCTACAAGATGTCTCCTTGCTTTCGAAGTTCATGTATTTTGGGATAACCATGTTCGAAAGAGAAATAACTTATGTTAAGTTGTATATTTTAAACTTGTACTTGGAAATGTTCAAATTCTACTTATCTTTCTTTTATCTTAATTCATGTATGGTGTTTTATCTATCACCTTGTGTGATGTTTATTAATATGTTACACCTCCCGGTTCCGCCTTGGTAGAGTGTGACAGATTGGTAATCAGATCCTAAGGTTATAAAGAATGCCGGTTTTTCAAAAATAAAAATCTGAACTATAACCAAAATGGTTTTCTTTTTCTATAAACACCGAACATGAAACGAGTCGACTAGTCTGAGTGGTTGCATCATTAGACCTAAATTAGACATAACTTGATCAACTATGTCTAATTCACAGAGTATCATGCAATACTGGGTATAGTCATTATTTTAAACAAGTTTAAAATTGACTTTCCACTTTAGTTACTGAAAAATAAGAATTATGTGCACCGTACAATGCATGCTTTTAGATGTCCACTATTTGATTTTAGTACATCATGCTTATTTAGATTGATCCATTTATGTTCTGAGTTTGCTTTCACATCGGTTACTGTCGTGATAGTGTCACACTGTCCATAAGCACCTTGTTATCTAGGACATCATTATAGTCATAATATGTCCTATAGATCGTCTTCGCGCGCTAATGATTTCGCGAGTGAGTCGCGGCGTACACCTAAATACTTTTCGTACCTTTACCCTGCATAAGACCTTAAGGAGGACTCATTGATAGATTCCGAGTAAGAACTCAAGGCGAGCAGCAGATGAACTACGTATGCACGACATGTAGAGACGTTCATTCTTTCACTATTAGAGCTATGTCAACCTATATTTTGGTCACGTCTCCATTTTATTTCGTCATGCTATTAAGCCAACCGTTTTGGCTTCTAATGTAAGCATTCTTTGCTTGTTCGCAAACTTCGTGTTCAGTGATTTAAGATTTTGTCTCTAAGCGACCCCAAAGTTGAGTCAATTTTTCAAAAACATTGGTCCTTTTACCAACTTCTACCTTGATTTTATGACAGTTCTTGTTTGATGAGTTGTGAAATTATGCTTTAAGTTTATACATGGCTTAAGACCTTTAAAGAATTCACTCGAGGATGGGTGAAGCTTGGATGTTTAGATGTAGATACTCAAACGACGTGGATGCAACGCGACTATAGAGAGACTAGGGCTGAAAGCAAAAATGTGCGGTGTTTTGTCCTTACCCTACCGTGCATATTGCAAATGACAATTTCTCATCCACTATGTGGGTTGACATCGTTTTTTTATCATGGAAACCTGTTACTTAAACGTTTTGTTCTTGAAGACGTTCGATGAGACGGATTACGTCATAGTGTGCCCTAAGCAACTAGCCTACGAGTGTTATCACTATTGATGTTGGTTATATGGTCCATCGCATTAGATGACCCTCTGTTGAGATTAAAGGATTGAGACGGAGATCGAGCCACATTTATATTTGATATTGGTTAATTGTGTATCCATGATAGTAATTTTTGTCTTGGCGTTGTGTTTTGGAGATGATACTTATTTGGACGAGTCTAGGTCCTTTGGTAACAAAACATGTATAAGTGAGATACATTTTGAACACTTCTTTTTAAAACGTGATGCACTATCATTTTTCAAGGTTACATTATTTTGGCGTCAAAACTTATGTATTATAAGGTCCATGTAAACATCAAATTTTGTTAAATTTTATTATTCAACCCGCGTCGAAAAAAATGTTTTTAATTATCCAAAAAATAAAAATTATTTTGTCTCGTATACATCGTGTTCGAATTACTTTGACTTCAATTTTTTTGGAAATAACTTTATTATTACTTAAGTTTTAGAAATCCTGTATTATGAACTTTAAAAAAAATTACAAATAAATAAATTAAATTTTCTTTAACTTATGCGTTACTTGAAATATATATATATATACCTAGTCCAAAAACTTTTATTCATCGATTTACGTTCGACAAACCCAACTTTGTTGGAGATTACTTCGAATATACATACTTTGATTGACTGTTTCTTTTTGGATAAAATCTTTATGGGAAATTTAAAAACTACGTATGTGAGAGGTTCTTCTATTTTTCTATATAAACTTTTGTCGCATCTCTGTTTGAATAGATTTTCTTTTGGGTTAAAATTTTTTTTTTTTTTGTTACATATAAAAGATGGCATTCATATTATATGTACGCTACTCGAATTATAAGTTGGTCAAGGAGTAATTACTCAAATAAAATGTGTGGACAAAATTGTTTTTTAAAACCATACTTTCCGAGAAGATACCACGCGTCAAACTCAGGAATGAATCGTGGAAAACAATCAGGTACATCGCCCCCCCCCCCCTCCCCCCAAGGTGAACCTAGAGCAGATACGAGCTTTGTTCACTAGAAATTTAAGCCGTTAATCGATTTGACTTATGAGAAGTTAAAAGAGGTATACTCTACTAAAATGCTTACGACCCTAACTTAAAGCAAGAGAGATAAGGACAAACTAAGTATGCAACACGCAAGGTTGCAGTTACAGGACATCCAAGTCTTATGGTGCTAAGAAATTCTTTGGAACTGAAAGAGTTGTTGGCCTACTATCATGGCTAGAAGAAATGGAGTATGTGATCTACATTAGTGAGTGTCTCGTAGAAAGCCAAGTCAAATTCGCGTCTTGTATGTTGCAAAGTCGCGCCTTAACTTGGTGGAACACACTAGTTTAGACAAGAGGTCGAGCAATTGCTATAGCCCAACCTTGGGAGGACCTAAAGAAGTTGTTAAGGGAGGAATACTGTTCGGGTAATGCAATCAAGAAGTTAGAGGAAGAGTTATGGAATCATGTTATGATTGGAGCTGATGCTGATAAGTACAATTATCGATTTCATGAGTTGGCTAGACTAGTTGCCGCGCACGGTAACTCCGGAAAGCAAGCGTATTGATCGCTACATTCGGGGTCTAGCTCCTGCAATTAGAAGAAAAATGGAAACCAGCTCGTGTTAGAAGTTTTTCCATTACTGCTTAGGAAGCCCAACAAGATCTAAATGTCACGACGAGTATTTTTTCTTTCATCAATCATTTTCTACTATAATATTCGATTTCGATGCCTATTTTAGTTTTATTTCTACTAACTTCTTTCCCTTTATTAACTTGAAACCTAGTGCTATAAACCTCGATTACAAAATTTAAATTGCTAACGGTCTAAAGTTAGGAACCAACAAGATTGTCCGTAGATGTGGACTAGAACTAGAATGTCATACGTTCACCATCAACTCGTTTCTTCTTAGACACAGTAATTTCGACGTGATTGTAGGAATAGATTGGTTATCCAAGCTTAAGGCAAAGATAGTTTGTTTTGAGAAAATTCCCCAAACCCCGTTATCTAACAGAGAGATTTTGGAAGTTCATAGAGAACGTCCCGAAGGGAACCTGAAACAGTTGAAGACCATGAAAGTGAACGAGCCGAAACTCGAAGATATCCCTGTCATACGTGAATTCCCTGGTGCGTTTCCGGAAGATTTATCGGGTTTACCACCATCTCGCAAAGTGGAGTTTCGCTTAGATCTTATTCCTGGAGCTACACTTGTTGCAAAATCACCTTATAGTTTGGCACCTATGGAAATGCAAGAATTGTCCAACCAACTTAGGGTTCTCTAAGACAAAGGTTTCATACGACCTAGTTCTTCACCCTGGGGAGCACCAGTATTGTTCGTGAAAAAGAAGGATGGTTCGTTCTGCATGTGTATTGACTATGAGTTGAACAAGCTAACTATTAAGAACCACTACCCTCTTTTCAGGATCGGTGACTTATTTGATCTGTTGCAAGGGTCACAGTATTTTTCAAAAATAGACCTTCAATCTGGCTATCATCAGTTGAGAGTACGCGAAGAAGACATTCCCAAAACTGCATTCAGGACGAGGTTAAGACATTTTGAATGCACAGTCATGCCTTTCAGTCTGACTAACGCTCCCGCAGTATTCATAGACCTTATGAACTGCGTATGTAAGCCGAATCTTGACAAGTTTGTCATTGTCTTTATTGACGACATCCTGATTTATTCAAAGTCCAAAGAGGAGCATGAAGTTCACCCAAAGTTGATATTGGAGTTGCTTGAAAAAGAAACTGTTCGGCAAATTCTCGAAATGTGAATTTTGGCTACGAGAGGTTCGTTTTCTTGGACATGTAGTATACAGTGAAGGTAATCATGTGAATCCAGCAAAATCAAAACAGTAAAGAACTAGAAGCCGTCGAAAACCCCAACCGAGATCCATTCATTCTTAGGATAAGCGGGATATTACAGGCGATTTATCGCAAATTTCTTGAAAATTGCAAAACCTCTCACCCTATTGACTAAAAAAGACAAGAAGTTTGAGTGGGGTAATGAACAAGAAAATGCTTTTTAGATGCTGAAGGATATGTTGTGTGATGCTCCGATTCTGACACTTCCTGAGGGTACATATGATTTTGTAGTTTACTATGACGCATCGAACCAAGGTTTTGGTTGCGTTTTGATGCAGAAAAACAAAGTGATAGCTTACGCATCCAGACAACTCAAAATCCATGAGAAGAACTAAACCACTCATGATTTGGAGTTAGGCGCATGTATTGCTCTTAAAATATGAGACCACTATTGTACAGAACGAAAAGTGTTATCTACACCAATCATAAAAGCCTTCAACATATTTTCGATCAAAAAATATTAAATATGCGTTTGAGACGATGGATAGAACTTTTCGGTGATTACGACTGAGAGATTCACTACATCTAGGGTAAAGCAACAGTAGTAGCTGATGTATTGAGCATGAAGAAATGGATGAAACTGAGACGAGCTCGAGCTATGAGCATGACGATTCACTCTAGCATTAAGGCTAGGATACTGGAAGCTCAGAGCGAAGCTTCCAATGTCATCAATACTCTGGCAGAAAGGTGCGAAAGAATTGAAGAAGCACTTGAAAAGGAATAGAGAAGAATCACATTGACTTCGTAACCTAATTAACGATAACCAATACTGACCCGACTCAAACTAGGTTCATTTTTCCGATCGACCGGACCAAATCGTGCACATTTCTTAGCTATCTGTGAAGACTAAAAATGGAAAGGTTTGCAAGTTTATACATCAACGAAATCATAGCAAGGCACGGTGTGCCTGTGTCAATCATATCTGATCGCGACAGTTATTTCACATCAAGATTTTAACAATCACTATAGAAAGCATTAGGAACGCGACTGGATATGAGTACCTCTTACCATCCATAGACTGATGTCAAAGTGAGTGTACCATTCAAACATTAGAAGACATGCTTAGAGCTTGTGTAATTGATTTTGGTGGAAACTAGGATACTCATCTACCCTTAGTAGAATTTTCATACAACAACAGCTACCACACAAGCGTGAAATGTGCTCCTTTTGAAGCATAGAATGGAAGGAAAGTGTCGAACGCCCATAGCTTGGGTGCTAAGTAAGAAAAAGAAACTAGCTGATTGGACCGCGTGAAATTATTCAGGAGACCACCAACCAAAGATTGTTCAAATAAAGGAAAGATTGAAGGTTGTACGAGATCGTTAGAAGAGCTACGCCGACAATCGACGAAAGCCGTTAGAGTTCAGTGTCGGTGATAAAGTACTACTTAAGGTGTCGCCTAGGAAAGGCGTGGTACGTTTCGGTAAGAGAAGCAAGCTTTCACCGAGATATGCATGACCGTTCGAGGTTGTCGAGCGAGTGGGTCCTGTTGCTTATCGTTTGCGTCTACTGCAAGAACTTGTAGGCATTCATGACACGTTCCATGTGTCAAAGCTGAAGAAATGCCTGGCTGACGTAAACTTGTAAGTACCGCTAGAAGAAATTAGGATCGATGACAAACTACGTTTTGTTGAAGAACCTATTGAAATTATGGACCGTGAGGTCAAGAAGCTCAAACGAAGTTGGATTCCTATTGTAAGAGTTCGTTGGAACTACCAGACGAGGACCGAATTTACTTGGGACTGAGAAGACGAATGAAGAGCAAATATCAGCTAACTGTTCGCAACGTTTTCAGCAAGCGTACGAACTAGCTTAGGACAAGCAACTCAAATTTAACGGATGAATTACTTTTAAAGCACCGGGGGAAAACTGTGACATCTGTTAATTTTGAGGTTAGTAACCAAAAGCAAATGTATTCTAATTGACTCTTTTGATTATTTGTGGAGTCACTTTTAAGTGGTCATACTATTTTTAGCATTTAACGCTTGTTTTACTAGGAACCCTAGTTATACGAACGCACCTTTGACCTAACGATCCTAGTTAACGGTCCTAACGACCAACGATATGCTCAAATAACATTATAACAATGTCAAAACACATAAGAAAACATAATTTAACATAATCATAAACTATCTCAAAAGTTACGTTTTACGTATTTACCAAATGTACACAATTTATGCAATTTAATTTACACCATTTAAACAATACTTACACTATATTTTGATAAACAAAAAATGCATTAAAACCCCCACCTAGTCCCTAAAAAACAGTCCAACCCACCCCCCTCTTGGTCCAATAAGATTTATTGCTTTCTTTTACATTACTTACACATATCACTTTTATGTTCCCCACCAGTCTAAAACCACTACCTCCCAATTCTTCCATGCAATACCATTCACTCCACTAGTATTTCTCACTCTAAAATACCAGATCTCCCTCCTCTCTCTCTCTCTAAAAAACATTATAAACAAGGAGAAACACAAGAACAAATCAAGATTTTCCAAGGTTTTCAATCAAGAAACGTCATCATTTAATCCCTTTTGATCATCCAAACCACTATCTATCTTTAAAAATCCTTCAAGATACACCATCAAGAAAGTAATTAAACTCAGCCTATAAGTCATCTTGATCATTTCTTGAATATTTGTAGGTAAGAACTTAGGAGTAAGACGACATGTGTCCATCTTGCACCAAAAGACTCCTAAAAATCAAGTTTTGTTGCACTTTCTTTATCAATTATTTTATGGACCTTTTTGGTAAATAGCCTACTGAGATTTTTAGATTAAAATGATGCTAATACTTGTATATTTTGATTGTGAGAGTTTATTGGGTTGTTTTTGCATGTTGGGTTATTGGTTTGACTTGATTAAGTCAAAGTTATTTTTCAAACAGCCCCTATTTTATTTTTGGGTCATATTGATTGAAGCATAAGTTGATGATAAATAAATATTTTGACATGATTCAAGAGCCTAGAATCAAGTGCTTTGAGTCTAGTTTCCATAAATATAAGTCTTTTATAAATATGAGGTCTTTTGATTAGTCAAAGTTGCAAAATGGTGAAAGCTGTCAAAACTGCCTGAAAATCTCTTTTCAACCCTTGTACTAAAATAATCATAAATCATAAACCAAGATGAATCTATCATTGAAATATATATGGGAGACACTTGTATAGGTTATTTAGAGTCTCCCATTGGTCTAACTCATATGACCTTGATTTAGACCCTCTGATCATTAAAATACTTTGGTATGTCTAAATTTGGCCATTTTTGGAGTCGGGTATAAATGGTCAAGTATAAGTCCTTAATAAATTTTGGGACAATTCATGGACACATCTAAGACATGGGATTTTAACTTGGAGCAGTAGCTTGACCAGAAGTTTTGGTCTACTTGGTCAAATAAATACTTAAATGACGGGAAATTTGGGTCAAATCAAGAGAAATTCGCTTTGTGATAAATATGTCTTTTGAAACAAATGTGAAAACAAGACTTAACAAATAAACCTTAATA
>BQNB010168057.1:0-13929 GCA_026074375.1 Tanacetum coccineum
AAAGCAAATAATCTAATTAATCAAAAATTTCAAAATATATATTTATTTTTTTATTTAAAAACCGGCCCCTATATAGGTTTTTTTAAAAGAAATCAAATACTTTAGGTTATATTTCAAAATTAAGAGAATGAAATGAAAAATTCAAATTTTCAAAATTTTCAAATTTTCAAATTTTCAAAATTCGAGGTGTTACGAAATTAATATCAAAATACGAACGGAAGCCTAATGTCTACTGTAACATCCGGTAATTTTCGGAACTTTGGATAACTATCTTACCCTGTGACTTTTCGGGTCTGGCTTGACTTATAAGAACGATCATCTAAATCACGTTTTCACGACTCGGACTCTAAAGCAATTTGATGTGAAATGATATTCCTGACAACTTTTAGTTTTGACCGAGACCTGGAAACAGTCAGAAGGTGACTGAAATGCCCTTGCAAGATTTTAGAAAAACCGCACACGACACGTACCGACCCGGAAATGATTAAAGATAATTTAATTATCAGTTTTATTAAATAAAAGTATTTAATAAATTAGTAATCATTTATTCAAAAGCGTTTGTTGATAACGCGAATATCCGAGTTGAAATCCATTTTTATTTTGAACAAAGCGTAACCGGTTCACAAAATGAATAACAGATATTTTATTAAATGTTATAAAATATTTATGAAATATTATCAAGCGAATACTCATTTTTATGAGAAAAATGATTAGAAAACAATGGCGAAAGTTTCGAGATTTGAATCGTCCGTTAAGTCATTCAAACGAGTCCCGAATCGTTTTTATCAAAACTATAATAAAGAAGTTACACTTTTAGACCCTAAACTATATTAACTTGTCACTTTTATTATATATAATTTTATACATATTTCTCATTTTTATATATACATAACACACACACTCCCACCACTTCTCTCTCTCTCCCAAAATGTCCGGCCACCACTCGACCACCGCCGCCGCCGTTCACCACCGCCGGAAAACTTTTCCGGCGAGTGTTCCGGCGAAGACCAAAGTTACTCCCCCCACTCCGATCTACCCGATCCGCCACCCCACTCGCCCCACGCGCCACTGCCACCACCATCGTCATACACCATCTACACCATCATCATCATCATCATAATACCACCATCATCATCACCACAGCCGCAGCCAGGGGTGCGTTTTGGTTTTACTAGCACCGAGGGTGCGTTGGTTTATGGTGACAGCCCCGACGAGGGTGCGTCGGGTTGGCTGTATAGCACGCACAAGGGTGCGTTTGTTTGTCGACAGCCACCCAAAGGGGTGTGTTTTGGTTCTTATAACACCGGAGGGTGTGTTTGGTTTATTGTTTCACCAATTAGGGGTGCGTTTGGCTGTGACCACCACGCAGCGGGTGCGTTTGGTTTATGGCAGCCGCCACCAAGGGGTGTCGTCAAAGCTGTCAAACAGACGGGGTGTTTGGGTTGGTGGTAACACCACCGAGTGCGTCGGGTCGGGTTGAGGGTTAACAGCCATAGGGTGCGTTTGGTTCGTAGGCAGCAGCTAGGGGTGGGTTTGGTTTGAGTATAAACACCTCAAGGGTGCTTGTTTTGCTGTAAAACAGCCGGGTTGGGTGTGTTTGGTTCGTCTTATATCACCACAAGGGTGCGGGTGGTTTGTAACAACAAGAAAGGGACGCGTTTGGTTAGGGTCAGACACCGAGAAGGGTGCGTTTGTCTTAGCGGCAACCTGTAGGGGCGTTTGGTTGGGTGGCAGCCACCAAAGGGTGCGTTGGTTGGGGCTGTCACCGCACAAGGGGCCGTTTGGTTGGAGCAGCCACCACACAGCCACCACACGGGATGCGTTTGGTTGCGGGTTGGCAGCCAAGGTGCGTTTGGCTTGATAGAAAACAACGGATAGGGTGCGTGTGGTTTATTTAGCACACCACCAGGGGGGTTTGGTTTGGGTTTAATAGCCACGAAGGGGTGCGGTTGGGTTAGAAATAGGTTAGGGGTGTTCGTGTTGGGATATAACCGAATAAGGGTGTGTTTATTGGTTCGGCTGTCATTAACAGCCGGGAGATGTTTGGGTTGGTTTGGGTTTCGGGTCAGCCGTAAAGGGTACGGTCAGGTTGTGGGTTAACAACCGACGAAGTGGTGTCGGGTTAGGCTGTGAGACAGCCGGGGCGTCGGGTTGTTTGGTCGGGTTTCGTTTGCAACGGAAATGGGTGCGTTTAATATTGTGACATCGAAACGGGTGCGTTTGATTGTGTTGACACCGAAAAAGGGTGCGTTTAATTTAAAAGCATTCGATTATTTCGTTTATATTATCGATAAAATGTATACGTGATGAAAATCTAATGAAACTTGCGACGTCTAAATATAATATGTATTAATAATATAACGGAGGGGGGAAAAAAAAATTGATATTAAGCTATAAGCCATGAGTGACACATATTTAGACGAGTTTTGAACAAAAACGGACTATTGGCGCGTTTTGTAAACGTATAATTTAAGAGCAGAGAAAATGGAACAAGACGTGATTCGGGGATTCGGACTTTGAAAAGTCAAACTTTGTTTACAAAATAATAACAAATTAAATTTATTTACGGGCGTTTTGATATAAAACGGGACTCTAACTCCCAATAACGAAAAACTGGAACGAAATCGAAATATCCACTTTAGTTGAAAAATATGTTATTTTTAATGATATATTAAAAATGTCAAGATTTATTAATAAACGATTTGAGCACATTTCGAGTCCGAATCGGCCTTCCGGCGAAACACGAAAGTTGTTCGTAATGACTGTTTACTTTGCCGCAGGATTGTCAGTTTTTAAATTAAGACATAGCTGGTCAAAACTAAAGGTCGGATTAATTATATTATTTCAATATAAGTTTAAGATCATTTATTTCCGGGATTTTTAAAAGCGGAAGGTCTAAAAATAGGTAACGTTCTTTAAATATTAGAGATAAGTTATATTGACTAAAATAGGTAATATATATACATTAAATATACTAAGGGTTAAGGGTTAAAGACCGGCTCAAGTGGATTCTCATCACATGAATATATGTATGTATACATATAAAAAATAAGTATGATTTCGTGGTAACGCTGTAACGCATCGTGGTCGACTATTTAATACATGTTATAATCCGATACGACATAATTATAGGAGTGGTCGAGATCGTTGCGATTCAGATTGTGATTTAATTGGATTATATAATCGTGGTCTTTAATCAAATGTGAGATTCATAGTCTCGCTTTTTCAATCTTTTGAATGTTTTATAACCCGCGAGGGGTGATACATGCTTGTCTACAAATTCCATATACTTACTCGTTATCTTATAACAATGTGATGTTTTAAAAAGGGATTGTTGTGAGTTTAACTCCATGTTTTTACTGGTTTTAACAAATATTTTTGGGGTGAGAACATGCATGTACAAAATGTAATTACATGATTGATTACAATTAGGTTTTACATACTTATTTGCATAGCTCGCTATGGGAGACATTATTTGACTTCATTTTGGTCACAAATGCATACTTTAACTTTTTGAAAAGATTATCGATTACGATTTGATTGCGCCAAGCGGGGCCAACAATCATTACTACTGCCCGGGGTTTCTTAAGAGAAACAGCCCCTTAGAGGGGAACACATTTTTTAGAATCACTGCCCGGAATGGGGTACATACAATTCTACGTCACAGCGTCATGAACGTAAATCACTTGGAGGGTGAGCAGCGGAAATGTTATGAATAGAATCTATTCGGACGAGTGGATCCGTTCGGGAGGTGATACTGATCGCGCGATAACGAACATAATAGCGTGAATCCAAAACGCGAATGATATTGAAAATAGATCTATTCGGAGTGACAACCCCCGTTCGGGTGAACTACTATCACTAGGGAACGAAACGTTATAAGACATGTCGGATTTACGTTGGGACTACAGGGCCACCCCGCAATTCCATTACTTGAACATTTTGGTGACATAAATTAGTCATGACATTCTTATAAATCTTGGGAATAAGATTGGTACTTTTGGTGACATAAAATGTGTCGTGCATTCTTTATAAATCTGGGATTAGATGGTACTTTTGGTGACATAAAATGTGTCGTGCATTCATTTATAAATCTTTGGGATTTTTACATGGTACTGTGGATGATACATGGACAAATACATCTTTTGAAACATACAGTCATATATAAACTAATCTAGAACTCACCAACTTTAATGTTGACACTTTAAACATGTTTTTTCTCAGGTGAATTAGATGCTTGGACTATTGATGTGCATGACCTTTACATTCAAGTTTTTCATGGTGAATCAATTATAGGATAACCTATTATTTTGATTTCAAGAAACACCGAGATTGGTTTTACAAACACACTTTTAAGTGCGTTCTCATGTATCTAGCGCTGTGTATTTATAAGTAGCACCCATGTGGTACTCCGCTGCGTTGTCATATTTGGGTGTTACACTTCTACAGGAGTTTACTTCTATGTGTCTATTAGAAATCCCCCAAAGGAGACTTTCTGATTTTTGAAGTCTAAAAGTATGGTTTTTAGTCAAAACTTTTTAGTGTGCATCAGATCCTAAACTGAAGTATTAAAATTTGTTGATTTTAATCCTTGAAAATAAATTAGTGGAAAAAAGTCGGAGAGTTATGAGACTCATGTTATTTAACCTGTGACTTCTGTAGAATTTATAAAGCTTTCATAGGTTTTTGGTTTAGAAAGGTAAAGGGAGGTCAAAATTCTGCTTTTTGGGTAAATTGGTAAAGACTTTGAATAATGTGTAAACGAATTGGTTAATGTCGGCTTGATGTCGGGAGGTGACCCATGAGGGTAACTAAACACCTTAGACATCCATCATATGATTTTTACATTGCTTAAGCTGTTGGCTAGTAGCGTGTAACACACGAGTTATTTCGTTGTTTAGATTTGTGCCCGAGTTGTTGTGAAGCTTTTTATTGGAATCTTTTTGGAAAGGCTAAGCAAAGTGAGTTTCCATACCCCTTTTTCCAACATTTATATTGGTGTGAGATTGATACTTGTTTGTCGGTGATTAAAATGATTTTAAGCTTGCTATAGTTATGAGTATTGGATCGTGGGCACGATCCGTCCCTTGAGTTGAATATGATGATGTTTTGGTATTTGTGATCCCATATGCAAAATGAGTTGTTGACGGTGGTAAACCTAGCGTGAGCTAATACGAGGCATGTACGCACAATGTATTTGGTATGTTGTGGATCGTGGGCACGTTCCCGTCCCGTTGTTGTTATTTGTTGTCATGAATGTTATGGAATTGCAGTAAACACTAATTGAAAGTTTTTGGGATATTATTGTATGTCGTAAACCTAGGAATTCTCGCTCAACTTTTATTTGACGTTTTTAAAAGCATCATTTTTAGTGAGCTTATGTGCTAAGAAGAGAGCGAAGTGGCTAGAAGAGACCGTAGGATGCTTGGATTTATTTAGCTTTCTGTTTGAATAAATGCGTTTGCATGAATTGTGTGGATTATAACTTTACTCAATTTAGTTATTTATTATGATATCACATATTTTCAATACATCTAATGTATAAATAGTGTTACCTTTTTAAAATTTGACGATTCAACGTGTTTTCAAATATAAAGATTAAAGAATGGTTAAAAACGTGTACACTGTAGTGACATGCCATGGTTCACGGTAACTCCAATCGAATGCATAAAGAAGCGAAGAATCAGGTCAGCGTGAAGCATGTTAAAAACCTGAATACTTTAGGAATGTTAACCACTCCACCTTAAACTTCTCTTATAGTTTGTTCTAGTGGATGAGCCGTACTTCCCATGAGTCCATAGCGTCCAGTTTTAACCAATCAAATAAAACTTAATTTGGAAACATAATATGAACTATAAATAGTCCATAACAAATCTGATTTCATAATAATTAGTCATGTTTATATTTATTTTTTGAAAAACCCTTTTATTTTCTCACAAGTCAAACTTAAAATAAAACAATATAAACACAAAACTAATTCACATAACAATTATTCAAAATAACAACCCTTAACAATTAAGTCACGCAAATATCAATATATGATCCTAATTATCTAATAATTAAAACATGCATATATTCATATAAGGCTCCTTCGTCCTATAAACTCCGGCCACATCCATCGACATAATCGATTGCGTAAGCCTTATACAAATATACACCACATAGAACATAGATTAACTTTTAGGCCCCATTAATACATGCCAAGGTCTTCCCTAGCTTTTAAAGTCGTGGATCGATAACCACATAAATTTAATGTCCTATGTTTAAGTCTTGATCATCATATTTGCATAATAATTTTAACAATTAACAAGATTAATATCATATATCTTTCCATGATAAAATATGCATGTATTTATCATGGATACCGAATTAACAATTAATTTATAACATAAAACCGGATCAATTAAAAATTTAAACATATCAAGTTTTATTCATAAAATTGCATACAACCTAGAAATTGTCTAATCAATTTTAATAACCAATAAAAAATTGGATCTTGATGCATAAAACGCCCAAAGGGCTTAAAAATTAATCAAGAACCCTAATTTTCTTGTCCAATTTTATTACTTGTAATTACAAATTCATATAAGTTGGCTCGTGATGCCACTGTTGGATTTTACATCTATTAACAATTAAACATATCACGAGTACGCAGCGGAAAGATCAAACACGTATAGAATTATGTAATTAACAAAGGATTGAAGTGTATACCTTTTGCTCGAAATGATACACCGATTTAATAGGTAACTATTAACATCGTCTTCAATATACGCGTGTGTATAATACCACGTGAACCACTAAGATCAAAAGTATGATCTCTCTAAGTTTCCACACATAATACGTTTTTAGCAAATAATGTGTATGCCAGTACTAATAGTGTTTAAACAAACGATCTCTTCGTCCTTGATCCAATCAACACACGAAACACCTTCTTAAGATTAAATCACAAAACAAAACCTTAAAGGTTGTTTGTATGATCACATGACAAGGAGGAGGAGAAAACCAAAACCCTTTATGGGTTTGGGGCTGGCCGAATACCAAGAGAGACAAGGGAGAGGTTTTTGGGTTTCAAGTTCTATTTTCAAAACACCATTGGTCCTCCTTTTATAGCCCTCATAGACTTGGTTGGATAACAAGCAATCTCCTCCTATATGGAAGGAGATATTCGACCATCAAGGAAAAGTGGACAAAACAAATCTTTTCCTTTTTATCTTGATTTTGCATATCAGTCTTTTAACTATTAACAACTGATATTTTATTCTTGTTAAACCTTTAACCATCATTTGTTTACACATTAATTAATATATTACATTAATATATTAAATACATTGTTATACATATTAACATGTGCGACCCTTAGGCTCGAATAATTTTTGGACGTATATAATTTATATTTGTTCATATTCTAACAGCTCCCACTTGGACATGTATAAATTATATAATAACATTGGTAAGCGTCTAGCAACACGCCAATGCTCCCAAAAACATCCGAGTATGGTTTCTTAAAACACGGACAAAATGATTTATGAATTTACAATCCCTTTGTTTCCGATACCGTGTTAAAAATTGATATGGATCAATGTCATTCCATTATTTAACGATTTTGTTTCTCGTATATGTAACTAATCAAGATTACCGAAAATCAATGAGATATATCTTTATGAGTTTTTGGGTATGGCCATACACACATCTGATTAATTCTATGAGGGGTCCAGTGGCATCATTCTTCAACATTTGAAGGAACAAATTCTATATTGACTACTAGTTCTAAGTCATCATGTTTCAAAATCACTTCTGAAATAACCCTTATTAGTTATCCATTTTCAGGATAACTTAGACTAGATCAAGAAGGATTATCCACATATGCAAGACCTACTTGCATCTCAAGTCTAAGG
Organism: Tanacetum coccineum; assembly: GCA_026074375.1. NCBI lineage: Eukaryota > Viridiplantae > Streptophyta > Magnoliopsida > Asterales > Asteraceae > Tanacetum > Tanacetum coccineum. The sequence continues at coordinate 7,896 of BQNB010168057.1, forward strand.
ATTTTGTAAATAAAATCACTTACAAGGTTTATTTGATGACGACGATCCATAAAGTAATATCCTTGTGTTGGGGAAATTTAATACGCATCTTATGAATATCATGTGATTTTGGTGGACACATCCTTAATATCAACAATATCACCAATCACTCAGAATTGTCTTAGTTTAACAATATTCCCATATTGTTAATCGACAACGAATTAATTTAGAATAATAACTATTATTCTTCATGGATTTAAACATGCAAATATATGACAAAATTTAAGATATATGTATAACAAAATACCAAGTATCATTATCATAAAATAAATTGTTCAAACATCCCTTATCCAAATACTAAACATAGATCTACATGAAACTACTAGCTAAACGAAGTCCCATGCTCCTAGCATGTTGAGTAAGCTTTCCTTTAGGTAAAGCCTACATAAAAGGATCAGCCAGATTGTCATCTATGTGACCTTTAAGGAATCTTATTTCGTGTAGTGTAATGCACTCACGAACATAATGATATCTCTTATGGTAGTGTCTGGTGCCTTTTTGAACTCCCATTTTGTTGGCAAAAAGAAGTGCGGCTGAATTGTCGCAAAACATCTTAATTGGTTCGTTTATTATTGGTACTATACCAAGCCCTGAAATAAACTTCCTAATCCAAATAGCTTCCATTTCTGCTTCTGAAGCAGCTATGTAATTTAGCTTATGTAGGTGGCTTTGAAGTAGTACTTTACTTGGAGCTTTTCTAGTCTACTGCGCTTCCTTTAAAAACAAAAGGTATCCTGTCAGAGATTTCATATCATCTATATCGGTCTTAAATCCAGCATTGCAATAGCAATCAACTCGAAGTTTAGCATACGGATTTCTGCTATAAACCAAAAACATATCTTTAGTATTTCTTAAATACTTAAGAATATTTTTCACAACAGTCCAGTGACATTCACCAGGATTCTGTTGAAACCGGTTGGTAATATTTTGCGCGAATGCAACATCAGGTCTAGTGCATCTTACAGCATATATAATGGATCCCACAACCGAAGCATAAGGTACATTTTGCATACGCTTCACCTCTTCAGGTGTTGAAGCACCTTGTGTTTTGTTCAAGTCAAGTCTTTCTTGCATGGGGATATGACCACGTTTGGAATTATCCACGGTTGGATATGACCACGTTTAGAATGATCCTAATAGGCATAAACATCTAAACATTATGTAAAGTCATTACCATTGATCGTTCTCAGAACCATGCTGCACTTTCTCTCGGCTTTGATTGTCCAATTCAAGATTAAATCCTTTTTGTTACAACGAACCATCAACATCTCAAGTGACTAATGATATTGCAGCATATGTGTAATAATGTCAAGACATTGTCATTGGTAGAATGCATCGATGTTTATGAAAGATTGAAACCAAACACCCCTAGAACAGAAAGACGACACATTTTGTCCACTTGACTCAAAATTAGCTTGCATCTATATCTACGACTTCAACTCAAGTTTATCGCTTTCTTAATGTCAGGCCAATATAAAAGAATGAAACCAAACACCCCTAGAATAGAAGATAGATAAATATGCAATCTAAACCCACAACACCACTAAGTGATTTAATTGATTAAGTAAAAGAGGAAATTACTAATTCATCACTTACACTACTTAGCAAAACTAACTAATAACCAAATAACAAAATCACACATAACAAGTATAAGGTATGTTACATCAAATAAGTTGTAAGCGAAAGAGTATCTATTTTAAGACCAAGTCCAAACAGCCCCTCAGATTCCTAAAATAGACAAAAAAAACAATTGCTCAAAGAAGATTTAGACAAATAAGAATAACAGGTTTATCAAAACAACTAAACTACTTTAATCTCAATTTTGAGTTTTTCATTCAGGTGTTTCCACAAACACTTGGTATGCAAAAGAAAGAAATACATGAATCAGAACAAAATCAAAGATTTGTTTTACCACGTAGATCGAAGGGTTTCTTTTTCCATGGATCTTTCTAGCTGACAATGTATCTTTTTTACCAGGAATGGGAGAGAGATTTGAAATCTTGGTGATAAAAAAAAAAGAAATCATAGATTTAATTTGAAATCTTGGATAGAGAGAAACATAGAAAAAGTTACTTCGTATTACTTTGGGTGAAAGAGTTATTAGTTTTCAGTATTGATAAAAAATACTATACATTTTTATTTTATATAATTTTTTATTTAAATTATGACATAAGCAATGTGAAACTAAACACCTTAATAGAGTGCCACATATGTAAAAGTACACAAAAGTGAGGTCAGCCAAAACTCCTTTTTAATAGAAAGTATAGATTTGTTGTTTTGGTTCAGTTTTATTTTTTATCGATACGCTCATGAGGATAGAGAGCTTCTTTTTTTAGAGTCTTCCTTGTAGACGATGTTCATTGTTGTTGATCTATTGTACAACAGATACAAAAACTTTAGTTTTGGGAAAGATTTTTTTTGAACTGGAAATTTCTAATGAGCATGAATTGGTTTGTATGCACATTATATGTAAATTGTTCTAGGCACTCTCGAACATACATGAGTTGAATGCGTTGTGATTTCATTTACTAATACAATAGGATTTTGATAGTGGTTTAATATTTATGGATCTTAAGAATTCGTTTCAATTTGATTTGAGAAGTGCAGGATTAGGGAGCTATCGATTGTAACAGATCTAGATTGAGTTTACTCAATTACTCACTATTAGGCTAGGGTTTTTATTAATGCAACTATGAGAAACTCACTTAAGTTGGGTAGTCGTTGTGGCAGAAGCGCATGTAGCAAAAAAAAGAGGCGTACATTAATAACCAGCTACTAATTGGTTGACTAGGACTTGTGAGCCAAATTACTATGAAATGATGTCTCAATGAACAAACTGGAACACATATACAAATAAATTGAAAATGATTATGTAGGGTGTCAGCTTAAAAAATATATGAATGAACAATGGTCCAATATTACTTTTGTCACACCCCATAAATTTTAGGTCATTTTTAAACTTTTCCGTGCTCAATTTTAATTTTTATAAGTTACGTGTTAAATTGGCAATATTCCAGGAAGTTGTCCCGCGTAAAACTGAAAAATCGTTATCGAAAGCGTTTCGACGTCGGGCTAAATTTAATCTGCTTGTATTATTCGTGATTTAATTATTTATTAGTGTTACGTAGTTTACGTACATTTACGTTTGCAATTTTTATGTTTTTCGTGTGCGTTTCGCGTTTTTAGTCAAACGGAACCTTGAAAACTTACCACATTTGCATGTAACTAAAAATATCAACAACTATCATTAGACTTGCCAAATTTTCAAAAATATCCCTCCCCCTAGTCTTCAAAATTTTGGTACAAGCTCAAAATAAATGGAAGCACAAAAATTTGAATTTCAAACATAATCACATGCATGTAAACTAAGAAAATGATATTTTTGTATTTATCCTACCAAGCTCCCAACATATTCTTACATGCATGCAAGGTGACAAGGACCACATATGTACTAACCACTAGAAATGCGCCTAGGAGCCAAAGAAAAGCTTTTGGTCCCCTCCCCCTTGTCCAAACCGGTCGAAGCAACAAGGACCATAAAGAAATGGTTCAAGCCATTTGGAGTGAGCCAAGACACACCAAAACCCTAGTCACTCACTATATAAACACCACATATAGAATTTTAGGTCATTCATTCACTTACAAGCCTCTCTAAATATTTCTCTCTTCCTTTTTCCTTCCTTTAGGTCTCGGCTCAAACACACACACACCTACACTTTTCATAGTTTTGATTTTTCACTCAATCCAAGTATTCCAAGTTAGTTTTCATTTATATCTAAGGTGTTTCCAAGGGTGAGTTTGAATATTTACATGGTTTTGCAAGGTTTCAAGAATTAGGGTTTTGGTTTATCAAGTGGGTTTTGCAAGATTTGTTATTGGGTTTTAAGATCTAAGGTTTCCTAGTTAGATCTTGTGTTTCTTTCTTGATTATTCTCATCTTGTAAGTATGATCTTGATCTTTCTTTTACTTCTCTCTTGTTCTTATATATGTCCATGTGTTTGTGAAACTTTCATAAAAGAAAACGAAATGGTTTGTGATTTCTTGTAAAAATGAAAGTATCTTGATATAAGTTTTGTTAATTTGGTAAGGATGAGTGGAAAAGTGGGTTGCAACAATGATGATGATGGGATTAGAATAGATTAAGAGTGGATTTTGTTTGTTGAATTAGTAGTGAACCGGATTAGGTTAGAATAAGCACTATTGTGAAGTTTGGATGGATTTTTGGAAGCGTTTGCGAAAAACTAAGTTGGTGTCCTGAATTGGTTTTTGAGTTTTTGGCCACTTCAAAATGTTTTCATTAGTCAAGAAGGTAGTTTTCGGATAGCTCATTTCAAATAGATAGATTTTCATATAACAAACACTAAACTCGGACTTAAAATGACCAAGTTACGCTAAAATAACACTTGAAACATTTTTCGGTGAAATAGTTAAAACAATTGCTGATTGGAATTAGAAAATGGGTTTTCGGACACTTTCGGGGTGGTTTAAGCTTTTAAAATGTTGGCGAAACTTATACAAACACTAGTATATTAAGTAGAAACTTTAAAAATGTCAAATAGTAACTTTTAATATATATTAGCGAGACGGACATAGAAAGTAGGCGTTTAGGTTTCGCTAGTGCATTTAGGGTAAATGGAATAATCGAATATTAGAGGACGATATTAACATCCCGTAAATTAGAACTTTTCTAAAATAGAAACTTTCTAAAAATAGCAACTTTCCAAAAATGGAAATTTTTCGTAAAACATGGCGTAACGTACTATAAACCTTATACTTTTGAAATGACATGTTTTTACTAAATAAACTAAAGCACAAACACTTATGGATGTCTATTTCTCTTATAAGGGTCTTATCTGACGTTTCGTATTTATTTCTCGTTTATGAAGCGCGTCTTTTAATTAGGTCGCGGTTAGAGTCGTTCGATTTTGTTATACTGTTCATTGAATTACTTTCTCACCATTTGCTTAAGGTGAGTTGATAGCCCCATCTTTCTACTGATTTTATTTGCGTTTTATAACTTTGGGGTGAAAACATTATTTGCTTTTAAAACAGGACACATGAACTTTACGTGAGATTTTCCCTGTTTACGTGTTGCCTAAGTAGCGTACGGACCACTATTGCCCAAATTATCATGAACCGTTAGTTTCTTGACTGACTTTTAGTTAAGTAAGTGTGAGTGTTATAAATAGATCTATGGAGACTGATTATCCCCGTCCGGGTAAGAGGCACTTACTAGTTGCGGTGATGCCGAACTAACAGACGTATAACATGTTAGATTTTGTTTAGGTGATCTTGGTCAGATACTTGTAGGGCAAGCCTTTTGATGACATCAAATAACGTCTATTTTATAGCATCATTTATCCTATGCAATTAACCTATTTTGTATAATTATTGCAAAGAATTGTTACTTAATCATTTATATTTGATAATTGTAGTAATTGTGGAGTACTTGGTGAAAGTTAGCAAAAGGCACGCATTTTAGAGCATAAACAAAGAGTTTGTGAAAGTCTACTATTCTGACAGCCAATAAGCCATATTATTCTAGACCTATACGACGTTTCCAAGACTTTGATGAATTAAAAGACCATTGCCTAACTTTGAAGAATATGTCATATCCACATCAATGATACGCCGTATATAATACTTTGGTCAACGAAGAAGAACTAGCTGTTTTTACATAAATACGCCGTATCCATTAAGAAGATACGGCGTATCCATGACTACACTTCACCAGATGCCACGAAGGATCCAAGTCCAATACGCCGTATCCAGGAACTTCAATACGCCGTATTCAAGGTTTATCAAACACGAAGATTCTGGAAGATATCAAACGTGGTCCCTACTCTAAAAAACCCCCAATACGCCGTATCCAAGACATTGGATACGCCGTATCGAACTGACTTCCGGACCTTATAAATAGACTACCCTAAACTCAGTTTTAGGTATGCAAGTGAATCCCTAAACCACCAAGTCGACCAAGAGATGATTAGAGTA
>BQNB010168058.1:0-13064 GCA_026074375.1 Tanacetum coccineum
TATTATAAAGACGTTTGCCTTTTTCTAGAAATTTAGATAAAATATCTTTTAGTTTACCTATATAACACATGTTTCTAAATGATAAATTGCTAACATGTTTTACATGATGATTACATTTAAAATTATCATGTTTTGTTTGCGTCATCTTACATGACTTACATGTTAATTGTGCACATACACTATGTTAGGTTGATGTATGACAAATAAGGTTTAGGTGTCATATAGTTTTAACATTAATCTTATTGATTATTGTGTTGATGCATGCTTAGAAAAACTTGCATGCTTATATCCATATGTCTTATACTTTTATGTATATATTTTCTCACACTAGAATATCTTTCTTTGCGTCCGCGTCACTAATCTAAATTTTCAAAAGATTCATAAATTGGTCTTAAATCTTTTAGAGTCTTCCTTCACATATTTCCTTAAGCATCATCTCCCTTTCTTCCACATAATCCACTCTTTGTCACGGAAAAGTTAGATGCAAATCTAATACCCTTTCAAGTAGGTTTGACAACTTAAATATTTCATCCGAAATATTCAAGTATCTTTAACTTGCAATCGCAACATTAAAGGTCATATATGAAAATCCCTATTCAAGCCTTTTAACATTAGTTAAAACGCTCTCCATTTCTCTTCGACGAAAACATTCTTTTTCTTCTACAAAAACCTTCTTTCTCTTTGATGAAACATTCTGTCTCTTTGACGAAAACATTATGTCTCTTTGACGAAAACATTATTTCTCTTTGATGAAACATTCTTTCTCTTCGACAAAAACACTCTTTGTCTTTCGAACAGACCTCCTTTTCTTCTCACTCAACCACGCCTCTTCAACCATAGAGATGGCTAATATCTTTCCTCCACTATTTCCGCTACGACCTTTAAGAAAACCGTGTACCTCTTCGTGTGATTCTTCTATAAACATTCGCAATGCTCGAGAAGAGCTACATAACTCTGTGAGTGTAGTTTATCGTACGTTAACCACCATCCGTCTTAACATTGTCAAGCTCGTCACCTCCATCTTTATTTGTTTTCTTCTTTATTATTATTATTATTATTATTATTATTATTATTATTATTGTTGTTATTTTTATTGTTATTATTATTATTTTCGCGTACGTAAGATATCGAAGATACGTCACCATTTCCTTTTGGACAATGTCCAAAAGGAAACATCTCCATTCGAAAAGGTTGTGTCTGAAGATAACATCGTCGACATTCTTTCATTACCCCTCTACCTCGAATCATTAAATTATCTTCGTCTAGGTCTAGGAATGATGGAACACATTTCATAAATCCTTCTCTTTTTTCTACTAGTCTCAATTCTAGTCTATTTTCTATTCCATGCGTCGTGACAACTTAACTACTTCATCGAAAGTACTTTAAGTATTTTTAATTAGCGAAATGCAAATTAAAATGCAATTCCTCTCACAAAATTCTTTAAGTCCTTAAATCCTCTCCTGTTGGCGGTCTGGCGACCCCCAGACCTATTCTGGTGGGACCGCAGGCAGCAGCTTGTAATACGATTCATTTTTTATTCCATAACCTAACACTTCCTCTCTTCTGCTACGAGTTGACGTCTACTCCACACATAAACTTATACCCAATATCTCACTATAGATCACTAGGTCATCCTCATATCCCAACACTCATAAGCATTATTTTTAATGTTTTCAAGAGTCAAGTGAATTTCATAATAAAATGCGTCTCATTATCAAACACATTCGTTACAATCGATAGACTTATAATCCATCACTTCTCAATAAATCCCCTCACATACAAACCTTGGTCCTCACATCTCACATACGTCTTGTCTAAAATTCATAGACGATTCTTCTCACTCCTAAACATTTCTTCTCTCTTCTAGTAGTCGTTTCACTTTTGATAGTCTTTCTACTTCTAAAGTTTCTTCTCACTTCTAAACGTTCCTTCTCTCTTCTAATAGTCTTGTTACTATTAGAATTCCTCCTATATCCCTTGACAACTTAATTATTTCATCCAAAATATTTAAGTAATTTGCGAAATGCAAATGTCACTCCTTTGCTAAACTTGACACTTTCTAGAAAGTGAAGAACATAAAGAAGATATTCAATCTTCAAGTGTTATTGAGTCACACATTGTTGAGTCTCTCATTATTCTTCCACCATGAAAGAACTACCTTATTTCAGATCCCACCTTTGTTCCTCAACATTGTCAACCAACAAAACACCAAACAAACCATTGAATTCCTAATCATCCACTTTTGTCTCGATAGGATCATATGCACATCAATTTTTAGTGCAAATGATATATCAATCTTTTCTATCAACCTCTCGTCAACACGTTCCTTCTTTAGTATCACTCATCCTTTCCTACTTTTCGACTTTATATAATCATTTTCATTTACATCCAAGAGCACATCGTCTCCATCCTTGTCTTATTTTTCTTTTTATTCTTTGAATATATATATATTTGACATATTTTGCCAAGATATTAAGTGTCATTCGTCTACTTTTAAATAGGTCATTCTCATAATATTTTTGTGTCAATCAATAAACGAATCCAATTCTCGTTTATCAAAATTCGGTTTAATATTTCTCCGTAAACATACGTCTTGAGTCTTTTAATTATATCATTTAGATTGTTGTTTTTTAAATAATGATTGCATGTGTCTAGCTTCTAACTTTCTTTCAAAAGTGTCATACTTTAGAATAATAAAACCTAGAAATGCATGTCTAGTTCCCTGCTAATGTTTTGCTATATGTATATGTGCACTTGTCTATTAACTTTGTTTTGTAGCATAACAATATCTTGATTCCTTGGTGCCTCAAATAAGGGAAAGCATACACCGAGGGGGAGCACTTGCAAGCATTTTGCTCATTTAAATTGCATCAAACTTTTTGAGCATCGATGGTAATTTATTTGATCCATGGATCCGTTAGAGTCAATATACAAGGAATGTAATTATCATGGGGATGCAATAAGCAAGGGGGAGCTAGGAGCTATGTGGTTTAATAGCATGGATTTAGTTTAACCATGATGATAGAAGACTTCACTAGGATGATGCAAGCTCACCTTTATAGGAAGATAGGATTGGGGATTGTCAAATACGATGAAGGGTTTATTCATACTCCAAATACTTCACCTCCTCCACTTCAAAATCACCCTAAACCTTAAGGTCATCCTCTCATACCTTCAACTTATATATTTGAAGTACCTACTTTCTTTTCATGCATTTTTATCATCTATCACGACATCCTCTAAATTATCCAAGAAATACAAAATCATCTCAACTGTATTTCTCATGTTGTCTTCTCATTCCTCCAACCAATATACTTGGATCACCAACCTTTTCCTCATTCCTTCAACCTATACACTCAAAGTACCTACCTTCTTCTCTTGTCTGCTTCTCACCTCTCATGACCTTTTCTAAACTATCCAAGGAACACACAATCACCTTCACCTTTATTTCTCAAATCTTCTCCTCATACCTCAAACCTATATACTCGGAGAACCTACCCTCTTCTCATGTCTTCTTCTCAAACCTCCAACCTATATGCTCCAACCATAATCTACACTATACCTTTTTACTTTGACAAAAAAGGGAGAAGGGAGTGTAAACGAGTAACTTTTAAACTCTACTATGTGCTATAGTTTACATAGTTTGTCATCATCAAAAAGGGGGAGACTGTTAGTGCAAAAATTATGATATTTAACCTATACGATCTCTTTATGTTTTGGTGATGACAAACATGTAACTTGTAATACATAACGTAAAGTACGCACGTTACTCGTAATCACAAATCATTAATGTATACATGCATCAACAACACTCGATGTCTCAAGTCTGTATCAACACTGACATTTGTTTGCACCCGATGTAAATCACATAAGGTATGTACAAACAAATTAAACTTGTAGGATAATCAAAGAAAAATAATTTTTTTCCTTAACCATTACATTTCTACAAAGTATTTTTCACAAAAATAAATAAACACAAAATACTTTTTAATAAAAGAAATATTTTATTTAAATATAAAATTTGAAATCTGGTTTCCCCCTAAAATGGAAGCTTCTATACCAGATACAACCTTCCCCATAAAAAGACAAAAAAGGGAGCGGAGTCTAGGCGGCAGCCCCCTTATATATAAGGGACTTCCGGGACCGCCATTGCCAGACTGTCAGCTTTCAGCTCCTATAAATAGTGGGTCATCTCCAACTGATTTCACAACCCTTTTGCACGAATTTCTCTCAGTTCTTTCTCTCTCTAGATCTCACTAAATCTCTTTAAATCTTTGATCATTTAACTTGTTTAATCTTGTTTAAATGTGATCCAATCTTCTATCCTTTCCTCCTTTCCTCAAGTGCAAGAGAATAACTTCGGGTTTCTTCTTCGTCCCCCAAAACAGACATGTTACTAATCTAATACGCAAGACTATAGTATTGTTCACCACAGGAAAAGACAAAAACAGAGGAACGTTCGTCTGTGAGCGGTCCCTTACATAGGCACGGCGGCACTCCTTAAAATACTCCGGGATCGACCCCCTAATATTATCATAAGTGACCAGCATCATATTTCCTGAACGGCTTGATATTTTTATTTACAGCCAGATAATAAGTGGAGTCACCTCTACTAAGTTGTTCATAACTTTGGGTTGCAGCAGATTTTCTTTCAGATTCACATTTCTCATCTATAGATCTACACTAAATACTCTCTAAATCATTTGATCAAATCACCTATGGATTAATCTTGATTACACAAGTGATCAAATCATCTATCCTTAAATTCGCATCAAAGTGCAGAGAAGCAACTATCGGTCATGCTTCAAGTATCACAAAGAGTTATAGTAGTCTACGTAACTAAGTCCAATCTTTAGTAGTGTGTAGATCCAAATGATGTATATATTTGGATGGGTTGATTGTGGGTTGGTTAGTATTTTAGGCCTTAAAATACATTGGTGAAGTGGTAGATTGGTTCTAGCTAAGATTAGGACTCGACATCTAGCTTAGTGTCGGAAAATAATGTAAGCGACGCGGTTTATGTGTTTAGGCCATAAAACACAAGGTTTGTTATGTTGGGCCATAAAACATAACGGGTTTGGTTGTACCCGAAGAAGGACTCGACATCTAGCTTAGTGTCGGAAAATAATGTAAGCGACGCGGTTTATGTGTTTAGGCCATAAAACACAAGGTTTGTTATGTTGGGCCATAAAACATAACGGGTTTGGTTGTACCCGAAGAAGGACTCGACATCTAGCTTAGTGTCGAAAAATAATGTAAGCATTGGTATAAGGTTTTCTCCGCCAAAAAGGAGCTTGTTGATTAGTGAAGTAACTCTCGAGTTGGATACTCGAGGAGTGGAGTAGGGCGAAGAGGAGCTTCGTGACCGAACCACTATAAATCATCGTGTCGGTTTGCATTTTCTTTTACCTTTCTCTTTACTTATGTCTTTACATTTATCGCTTTACTTTTACACTTGCATTGTGCTTATGATTGTGTGAATTGTTGTGTATGTTGTGTTAGTCATGGTTGTGTAGCTCTTTGTAGTAAACATTGTGAGTGTGGATATATTGGTAGAATATGCGCTAGTAATTGTAAATCCATTATCGACACTTCTTATATTGCGTCAAACTTGATTGGTGATTTGATACAAATGATCTAGTCCGAAAACCTCTTCTGGAGGCGGTCCCTTTAAATAGGGCGGCCCCCTGATGTACTAGGCGGCCCTCATATATTTATGGGACCGCCGGCTGAGAGTGATATTATCTTTGATCTTGAATTTTTTAAAGGAAATGTATTCACTCCCCCCCCCCTCTACGGTTTCCACAAAAGGTTTATACAAGTACAGCATTGGATGCTAGTTTGGTTGACACAGAAAGCAATAGGACATAGTCAAAAGAGCGGGATACAAGCAGTATATCAAGGAATGGTGCACATCTGGATGATGCAGATATCAGACCCATATATAATGAAGAGACAATGGCGGAGGTACAATTGACTACTGAATGTAATGTATTTGCTACAGGACAACAGCGTGCTGAGCAACCTGAATTCAATAATGAAGGAGAGGTTGACCAGAATGCTCAACAATATCATGACAAATGTCCTTTACATACTAAATTTACTGATAACCAGACAACTGAACTTTCAAATCAATCTCTAGAATCTGAAAATATTTGTCTCAAAAAGACCGTTGCCTAGTTTCAAAAAGATTTTTCAAAACTAAAAGCACATTGTAATAATCTTGAACTACAATTGCAAAACAATGTTTCAAAATCAGGGCAGCATGGTCAATTTTCAAAAGTAATAAGTAATGAAGCCAAGGTTAAACATGACATACATGTAATTGAAATAATAAACATCAAATTGGAACATAAAGTGGCTAAATTACTTAAGGAAAATGAGACCTTGAAAAAGCATTACAAAGAACTGTATGATTCTATCAAGACAACGAGATCTAAGACTATAGAACACACAAATTATTTGATTGCTAAAAATGATGAGTTTAAAGCTCAACTTTAGGAAAAAGGATTTGCAATTGCAACATTAAAAAATGAGTTAAAGAAACTATCAGTAAATAGTGTGAATACTAAGTTTGCAAAACCATCAATCTTGGGGAAACCGGTTTTACAACCACACAGAAACCAATCAGTTGTTAGACAACCGACTGTGTTTAAGTCTGAACGACCTAGAATTTCAAAGCCACGGTTTGCCTCCTAAGTTGATGTGAATAACAATTTGTCAAAACCAGTCACTACACATTATTTTCCTAAGGAAAGAGAAGCTGCCTCTACAAAACCTCATCACATTATTGCATCTAGCAACTCTAGGAATAGTTCAAAGAACATGCCAAGATTTAGCTTAAATGACATGGTTCATAATCACTACCTAGAGGAAGCTAAGAACAAGACACATGACATAGGTAGGAATTCCAAACCTAGTGTGATGCCTTCTGCTAAATCACAAAGCACAACTAATGATTGTAAACCAATACCTAAGATCAACAACAGAAAGTCTAGGAATTGGCCTGCATCTAAGAGTAGTTGTGTACTGACAAAGACTGTGCCCATAGAAGAACACTCTAGGAATTCTAGATAATTTTCTGACTCAAAACATTTTGTTTGCTTGACATGTCAAAAATGTGTCTTTAATGCCAATCATGATGCTTGTGTAACAAAATTCCTGAATGAAGTCAACTCGCGTGCTAAGGTTCCATCCCACAAGACAACAAACAGAAACAAACCCGTAAAGCAAATAAGTGTTCCCAAGAAACAAGAAAGACAAATCTCAACAGGATATAGGTTTTTAATCAAAAATACTTTCGTTGTGTATGAGAAAACAACAAGTCCTAGATCTTGTCTTAGGTGGAAATAGATGGGTAGAATTTTCAACACTGTTGGTTTTAGGTGGATTCCTACTAGAAAGATATTCACCTCTAGCACAACCACGGTTGACAGTGAACCTCCACATCAAAATACTACATAGTAGTTAAAACTATATGTTTCGTTTTGACGTAAAACTTGTAGTTTGCCTTTTCTTTCAAGTCGAGTATTTCTAGTCAATGTGTCTTTGAAAACATTGATGTTGATTAATTTTTAAAATGAGGAGGAAACTATTTTTATTTTCAAATAAAATCAAGCTATATATACTAAGCAATGACTTCTGATCATAACAGTTCAGAACTCGGAATTCACGACCACAGCAATGAACTGTCAAGTTCAAAGCTGGTTCCAAAAGTTGTTCCTCCAGCAGACAAGACAGCTACATCACGACAAGAGTTGGAATTACTACTTTCACCATCCACATAACAATGCTGATGTCAACATCGTAAATCATTTTTTATAAAAACAAATTACAAAAACTATAAAGAATTTCAAAAAAGAAAATTACAAAATCAAAAAATCAGAAAAATGTTTCAAAAATATTCTACTAGACATGTCTTTGGATATCGATAACATTACGTACCTGAAATGTTGATTAACATCGACACGGCGTTGTAATTGGAGTTCGTATAGGAGTTTCAAATGCTTTCAAAACATGTCATTTCTGATTTTTCTCTATGACTTGTAATCACTCTCAGATTGCAACCTCGGGTCCTGAACGATACATAAGGAGTGTGTACGCATTAGTGCGCTTCTATAATTACGCGTTAGAAGTGAAGTCTTATAAATTTGGTTTTCACAAAGTTGAACACAAGTTTTCAAGAATTTCTCAATGACAATTCAAAATCTTTCAAAATAGTTGAGTTCTAAACACTCCGTTACCTCATATTGTTTTTCAAGACAATTATTTACTTTGGTGTCATTTTTATATGAGTTAGTCAATGTTTGAGGGGGAGTTTTTTGAAAAACAATGTTTTAATGATTTTGGATACATCATAACATGACAATTCTTTTGTATTCAACACATTATAAAAGGTCTTAATAACATTCTACGGGAAATAATATGGACTATTAAAATTTTATGGAATGTTATAAGATGATTAGGTGGTTGGGCACAATTTTTCAAGAATTCTTCGATGACAATTAATAATCTTTCAAAATTGTGGTGCTCAACAATGCTAAACCCTTCAATTTTATTTTCATTTTACAACTTGGTTCATTGTTTTTGGATGTCAAAACTATGTTAAAATCGAGGGGGAGCAAGTTAATGTTCCATATAATTCATGCAAAGTATAAAAGTTTTCCCCATGGTATTTCAAGACAAATTTTAATCACAAAGTATTTCAAAAACTAAGTGAATTAGTATTAAAATAGGGTGTGAAATTAAAAATGATTTTTAAAATGTGATCTTGATAATATTTAAGTGATTTATCGGACTCAAACGTGCTAGATATCTCTCGAAAAGTTTTATGGTTACGATCTCATACCCTACAACATCTTATTTCACGACGATTCTGAAGTCATAAGGTGGTAAGGTTAGGTATTTGTCCTATGATCCAACCAGAACCGGAGGGATCTACCCAAGGACACTCCATAGTTAGAAATAGTAGTCCTTAGGTATGATTGGAGATGAATGTGTATAAGGGAAGAATGTCGACTAAGATTGAGCTAACACCGGAACAATCACAACAAGGTGTTAGTAATGACGTCTTGGTAAGCATTGAAGGGGTTGAAGAATTTAATAAGTAACGTATGGATAGGGTTCTAAAGAAATTAGCCCCTCCCTACACTTAGGCAGAGAAATCGGGTCATACTTATGCTGTCAGAATCAAAATGTTGATTGCTGACTATTTAAAGACGACATCATGGGAACCCTTGTGTTTGCAATGGCACAACCCTTCCCAGCCATTCGGGTTTCTCTCAACAGAAACTTGTCTCATTTGTCACGGAGATACACACGACTTCTATTGACTTTCTCAACTTCACAAGTTAGTTGATATTGAATATAGGTGGCGCTGTACTCGCTCCTGCCTCGATTACTACAAACCAAACGCGCACTAATCGAGTCTAGAGCCAAGAGATCCATAAATAAATCTCATTAGGACACATTCCATTACTAACACTTGTTGAACACCAATTAGTTCACAAGCTGTTAACAAGAGTCCTACGCATTATCCTTGTGATTGTGCCAGAACATCCGAGTGATACTTATGTACTCACAATGAAGATGGAAATCCTGCTTGAGCCAGCATCAAACAAGCTCTTGGTAGGTGACTTACGAGATTCTATATGAATCAAACTTGTGTCAACTGGAAAGAAACAATGGTGCGATTCAATGTGAATCAAACTTGTTCTAGGAAATGAATTGACGGCTTAATCAGAAAGATAGTAACTATCTAATTCACTCTTACCGTGTTGTCTGCTTTGAGACGTTCCGGTAATGAGAACTAGCAAGCATGGTAAATCTAATACATCTGTGTTAGAAGATCCTACGCTTTGAGCTGGAAACCCTGTCAAGGAGATTCTTTGAATCTACCTGATCATAGGTACAATATTTATACTGTAAAACGGTCCTACAGAACCGAAGGTTAATCTAACCAAATCCGAACGAATGACAAAGCCATATTCGTCCACACGCTTTATTGCTAACTGTTTTATTTCAGGATACATAAAGATGGAGATGGTGATGCCTTATTCCAGCTGAAGTCAGATTCATTACCACATGCTCATGCTCAAACTACAAAGACATACAATAAGCATCGAGATTCATGAATCATGAAAGCTCAAGAATTAAAGACAAAGACTTCCGCACAAACTCTGATATACAAGATCTTCCTTCAAAGAAATCAAGTCTACCAAGGGAGATTATTAGGAAGCTTTCAAGATGATGCAAAGTATGAGCATGTTGGTCAAGACACAAGATCACAAGGCGGTAAAGACGATCAAGACGGAAGGATAAAGATCTTAGACAAAAAGACAAAGTCAAAAGACAATGACAAAGGCTAAAGATCAAAGATCACAAAGCATGAAGGAACAAGCCTACAATGTAGACAAAGACAAAGGCAAAGACAAGAGCTTAACGACAAAAGCAATCTCATTGATCTCACGAAGGAGAGTCACAATGAACTTACTTCGATGGAGATTGTTAGCCTCAAAATATTGAGTCAAACAATGGAAGTTCATTCATTAATTATATTACCTCTTGGTCATTAATTAATATACGTTGTAATAGGCTAGACAGGTAAACGGGCTAATAAATGTAAGCTAACCGGTCACGTGTATCGGGCGAAAGCCCAAGTAAACTCGAGCCTGGCCCGTATAAATACTAAAGGCAAGTAAGCCTTTTAGTCTAGGTATAAATACCACTCTCCATGGATGGAGAGTGGAGTTGGTCATTTGTATTTTTTTCCATTTTACAAGTAATTTTCACTTTCTCTCTCTATACTCTCTCTCTACATTTCTTCACATCTCCTTCCTTAATCTCTTGTTCATATTATGAAGTGTAAGTGATTCATAGGTTTTGACAGAAGTTCTCAATCTCTAATGAAGAAACTATTATAGCAGCTTCACTAGATTCAACGCTATTATGACTAGTCTAAAATCTTTAGATCCGGACTACTCAAGCAAGAATCACGTGAGAAAGTTTATTCCTGCTCTTCTATTGAAATGGAGAGCCAAGGTGACGGCCATTGAAGAAGCCAAATATTTGGCCACACTTCCTCTTGATGAGCTAATTAGAAACCTTAAGGTTTATGAAATGGTCTTGGATAACGATGGCGCAGACTCCAAGATTACTACAAAAGAAAAGATCAAGTCATTAGCTCTTAAAGCTAAAGTCACTAGGCAACAAATTAGTGATGATAGTGATAGTCAAGGAGAAAGTGAGAAGATGTAGATAAAGAATAAGCTAAATCGTTCAACTTTTTGGCTAGGAACTTCCGTAAGTTCTTCCGTAAAGTTAACCGGTTATGACGTGGCAATTGATTTGGTAATGGTGCCAATAAGTTTGGAAACGGCCATGGTAATAGCTTTGGAAACAAAGGTGGTGAAAGCTTAAAGCCAAGGGGAGCATGTTACAATTGCGGAATAGAATGTCACTTTGCTAGTGAGTGTAGAATTCCGAAGGAGAACAACGCTTTTATCGGAGTAGCATGGAGCGATAGTGAAGACGGTGATGGATAATTAAATAAAGAAACGTGTCTCATGGCTATCGACTCTTAAAAGGTAGTATCTAAACATCTAGTTCTAAGGCTGATTTAAATATGATTAATTTGAAAAAGGAGAATGAGGAACTCCTAAAGTTTAACAAAGATTTTACTAAAACTTTTGAAAAACTTTTAAAGAAAAACGTGCTCTCGAAGATAAAAATTCAAAACTTTCAAGTAAAATCAATGATCTTGAAATTGAAGTAAAGAAACTTATTAATAAAGATGTGATTGAACCCTGTCAAAAGTATGTTGAACTCACAAAAAAGGTTGACTCTTTAATGAGCAATGTTTTTAAACTTCAAGATGAAGCGTTGAACTTTTCAAAATTCAAATCAAGTAAGACGATATGCTAAGTCGTCAAAAATTGTCCCAAGATAAGGAAGGTCTTGGATTTTCAAAAAATGATAAAACCACTTTCGCAACTCCAAACAAACCAATAGTGTTTGTAAAATAAAGTTAAAAAGAAATTGCATCAACTAGCTTTGTTAAACCCGTTGTCCCTCAAACTCATTTTGCAAACTCTCGAGGTCCTCAAGCACCCATTAGAAGAGTGGAAAAAACACACCAAGGACATCACTCGAGCTCTCATAATGGACTTGGATACATACTACCTTGAGCTAACCCTAGACCTCTCTTACCCACACTAAATATGAAACCTTCAAACTCATATAATCGAAGACCTTATTTTCAAAACAATCGTTATTGCGAAAGAAGAAGTTTTCACAAAAACCAAAGGTCTTCGCATTATCAACCAAGCACATTCCAAAGGAGAGAAAACTCCTACCAACATCATAGGCTAAAAACACCTTGGAGCGTTGGATCAAACTTTTAACCCCAATGGACCATCAAAAAATATGTACCACGGCCTTGAATTCATATTTGCTTGTAGGTGTGTCTTAAATGTGATCTACTACTGGACGATTAGATTGTGGATAGTGGTTTCACTAAGCACATGACCGGGAATAGAAGATTGTTTACTTCGTACAAGGCGTATGATGGTGGACATGTCATATTTGGTAGCAACCTAAATGGCAAGGTCGTTCGTGGAGGTAATATTACTCATGACAACATTATAATTACCAATGTTGTTAGGATAAAGAAAAGTCTCGGTCACTTTCAATATTAACTAGTCAAATCCCGTAGTTAGTCAATGTCTAGTATGATAAGCTAATATGGCCCAAAGGCCCATGGAAAGCCTCCCAAGGCCCATGGCCAGCCCATATTGTAGTATAAATACCCTCTTTATGCCTTGGAGAGGGTGTTGGTTGGTTTTGTATTCTCATTTCACTTATGAATTACATGTTTCTTATTTTCTCTCTCTAGAATACATCCTTCCTTCCACTTTCTCTCACTAAGTTCCTTCCCATCTCATATCAAATATTACTTGTATTCTTCAATTGGTATCAAGAGCCATGGAGTGGTGTGCTTAGTTTTTTGAGTTTAAGTTTTCTTTTTGGTTCGTTTGTTTTTGCACAAATCGTCCTTTAATTTTTTT
>BQNB010168061.1:0-13928 GCA_026074375.1 Tanacetum coccineum
ACAAAGGAGACGGAAGAGAAGTCGGAGAAGAAGCGACTTGAGGACGTACCAATCATCCGAGATTTTCTTGATGTATTCCATGTGGACTTTCCGGGTCTTCCTCCAACTCGACAAGTGGAATTTCAAATCGATTTGATACCTGGTGTTGTACCCGTAGCTCGGGAGCCTTACTGATTGGCACCTTTTGAAATGAAAGAGTTGTCGGAGAAACTAAAAGAAATATCTGAAAAAGGCTTTATAAGACCTAGTTCCTCACCCTGGGGAGCTCCGGTCTTGTTTGTCAAGAAGAAGGACGAATCGTTTCGAATGTGCATTGATTACCGGGAATTGAATAAACTGACGATGAAGAACCGTTATCCGCTCCCAAGAATTGATGATTTATTTGATCAGCTTTAAGGGTTGAGTGTCTACTCAAAGATCGACCTAAGGTCAAGTTATCACCAACTAAGGGTTCAAGAAGAAGACATTCGGAAGACCGCCTTTAGAACTCATTACGGCCATTATGAATTTCAAGTTATGCCATTTGGTTTGACAAACGCACCTGCCGTATTCATGGACCTTATGAATCGTGTGTGCAAACCTTACTTAGATAAATTCGTGATTATCTTTATTGAAGATATTCTAATATATTCGAAGAACAAGAAAGAGCATGAAGAGCACCTTAAGTTAATCTTAGAATTGCTTAAGAAAGAGGAGTTGTATGCCAAATTTTCCAAGTGTGAATTTTGGATCCCGAAGGTACAGTTCCTCGGTCATGTGATTGATAGACAGGGTATTCACGTGGACCCTGCCAAGATCGAATCCATTAAATATTAGGTATCTCCTAAGTCACCAATGGAGATTCGTTAATTTTTAGGTCTTGTTGGGTATTATCGAAGATTCATCAAAGGATTTTCGAAGATTGCCAAACCAATGATCAAGCTCACTCAGAAGAAGGTCAAGTTTGAGAGGGGTTACAAACAAGAAACAACATTCCAACAGTTGAAGCATAATTTGTGTAGTGCACTAATTCTGGCTTTACCTAAAGGAAGCAAAGATTTTATTGTATACTGCGATGCTTCGATCAAAGGTTTGGGCGCTGTGTTAATGCAAAGAGAGAAGGTGATTGCTTATGCATCACGCCAACTAAAAATTCATGAGAAGAACTATACGACTCATGATTTGGAACTTGGAGCGGTAGTGTTTTCTCTGAAACTCTGGAGACACTATTTGTATGGAACCAAGTGTATGGTGTTTACGGATCACAAGATCCTACAACACATTCTTAATCAAAAGGAGCTGAATATGAGGCAACGTCGTTGGTTAGAATTTCTTAGTGATTACGATTGCAAGATTTGTTATCACCCAGGGAAATCAAATGTTGTCGCTGACGCCTTAAGCAAGAAGGAACGAGAGCCACCATTAAGGGTTCGAGCCTTAGTCATGACTATAGGTTTGAATCTTCCTAAACAAATTTTAGATGCTCAAACTGAAGCACGAAAACCAAAGAACATCAAGAACGAAGATGTTGGAGGTATGTTGGTTGAAAATTCTAAAGATCCGGAGAAGCTTAGGACAGAAAAGTTGGATCCCCACGAAAACGAGGAACCATTATGCTCTCAATGGCAGGAGTTTGTTTTACTATGTTATGAGGCGATTTAAGGACGTGATCATTCACGATCCTATAAGACAAAAATACTCTATTCATTCGGGTCTTATAGAGATTACCAAGACATTAAGAAGCTAATATTAGGTGGCACAATATGAAGTGCAAACATCGTCCTACCTATGTTTTAGCAAATATCTGACGTTGCAAAGGTCAAAGCCTGAACATCAAAGGCCATCAGATTGTTGGTACAAGACCTAAATACCTCAATGGAAGTGGGACACTATCACTAGTATTTTGTCACGAAGCATCCTAAGTCATCACAAGCTACGACACCATGTGGGTGGATTGTTGACACGACTCACTAATTCCGCAATCTTTGAGTACTGATGAAGAGAGACTAATCCGATGGATAAACTTGGCAAGAATGTACCTAAAGAGGTGGTACTTAGGACATGGAATACCTCTCTCGATTATTTTATCGTGACTCCCTAGTCTTCGCATCAAATTTTCTTGAGGTCGCACTTCAGAATGCTGGGTACTATCAGGATATGAGTAACTGCGTACCATCCCCAAACAATAGACAAATTGAGAGGACTATTCAAACTCAACGTAGGATATGTTGCGTCTTGTGTCAATCGGACTATTGTAAAGGTTGGTTAACCATTTGCCATTAGTCGAGTTCTCGTATAACAATAGCTAATCATGCTAGCACAAGGCTGCCACCATTTTGATAGCACTTTATGGCCGAAGTGTTCATTCACCTATTTGTTAGGCCGAGGTTGGAGAAGTTCAACTCACTGGTCCAGAAATAGTGCAAGAAACAACTGAGAAGATCATTAAAATCAGGCAGAGAATGCAACCTGCTCGCGATCGAAAAAAGAGTTATGCAGATCTAAAGCGTAATCCAATGGATTGTTCAGTGGATCAAGTTATGGGCTAAATTTTGCTTGGAAAGGGGTGGTATGTTTGGCAAACGAGGGAAGTTGAACCCTAGGTACGTTGGACCATTCAAGGTGTTAGAAAAGGTTGAATCCGTTGCATACAAGCTTGAGCTTCCTGAAGAGCTGAGCAGGGTTCACAATACATTTCATGTATCCAACTTGAAAAAGTGCCATGCCGACGAACCATTAGCCGTTCCGTTGGATGGACTACATTTTGATGACAAGCTTCAATTTGTCGAGGAGCCGGTAGAAATCATGGACCGTGAAGTTAAACGGTTGAAGCGAAGCCGCATTCCACTAGTCAAGGTTCGATGGAACTCCGAAGGTCCTGATTCAATGGGGAACGAAGATCAATTCAGGAAGAAATATCCACACCTCTTCACAAAGACCGCACCATCGTCAAGTGCCGCGTCTTAAGCCTTGAGGACAAGGCTCACTTAACTGGGGGAGACTATAACACCCCGTGTTTTAGGGTCATTGACGTCGTCAATAAATTCACTATGCATTTTTAGTATTGTACGCGTTTGCTTTAAATCCTAAACGTTAAGTTAAATCGCGTAAGCTAAAAATGATCATTCAATGTAAATGGGCGTCAAACAATTAAATGTTTACATCAAGCAAGTGTTAAGTAATTATTTTGAGGATAATTATTAACTTTGTTCAATTATTTTTATTGGTTACGTAAAGTGTGTACGTTTCGCGATAAAAGTACGTTTAGGCATACCCGGAACCACCATAAATAAATTTACGCTTCAACAAATGCCTATTATTATTTCCAATGATCAAAAAGTTTATAAACTTTACCCATGGTTGTTAAATAGGACGCCCCATATACAAGAAATAAGCAAGACTTATTCAATTTACAAGTATACATTTTATATAGCAAGACTACACTTACATATTTACTTACACTTTCATTTAAATGTGCAAGTATACTTTTTTTTCACTTAGATAATTTAGCTAGCCAAGTTGCTTCCTTGATTTCATGGGATCACCTCCATAATAGGGAACATAAGGACTCATAAGCCTTACCATAAGTCTTGTGCAAGAATGGGTTAACAAGACATCTTTCATGACTAGTGATTTACATCACTAGTCATCCCCATTTTTCTCACCAAATGTGACCCCCCCTCTCATTGCTTAGACTTTTGGTCTTTGTTATAATACAAGTAACTAGCTTATAAGTCTTACACTTGAAGATAAAAACATACATTGCATTTCTTTACCAAAAATCAACTTCTACCCTCCCCTTTTCTCTTGTTTAGCCACGGCAAGAAAGCAACCACACAAACAAACCATACAATTTTATTCTACAACATTTACACACCTTCATGCATCATATCTAAGATACCTCCAAGTGTTTTAAAGGTTTGATTAAACCTTTACAAGTATTGAAGCAAGAAAGAGGAAGCTAGGGTTTTCTTGGTTAATTAGGGTTTCCAAGTCTTGCAAGTTAGGGTTTGGTTGCTAAATAAGGATTTAGCTTTTGTTGTTCATCATCACACATCTCACTAAGGTTACCTAAAATCCTTTATGTCTTTACATTTATCATTTTATGTGTGTATATGTTCTTTATAGCAAAAATCACCATTTAGGACTTTTAAACATGTAAAAAGAGTTTTTACTTGTGATCATCATTTTGTACACTTTTTCATATGTTATGTGATTGGTAATATCATGATATAATGGGATTATAATGTAATGTAACATGTTGGATAAGTGTAAACAAATGTGATATTTAAAAACTAGTAAAGTATAAGTTACTTAAGGAAAGTTATTGATATTCATTGTGATGTAAATGACTTTTTAATCTTGATATCATGGGACTCATGTGGAGCATATGAAAAGACAAATTGGACACTAATTATATGTAAGACATAGTGAATAGTTAAGAGAAAACGTAGAAGACTTGTGGTAGTTTACTAAATAAAAAGTATATAAAAACAAAGTTATACAAATAAACTCAAAAACGATATTTTGGGACTGTTTTGGCATGAATTTTTAGGCATGGATTTTATATTTTATAAACATACTACATCTCATGACGATTCCAAAAAGGTAAGAAACTCAAAAAACGGATTAATAACGAAAAAGATACGTAGTTTACGAGTTTTACGATAATAACCGGAGTTATAAAAGAATTTTTATAAAAACTTGTTATAAAAATTCTATAAACAGAAGGTTTGGTATTTTTATTAAATCACACATATTTTTAGGATTCCAAAACAATAAGAAACGTAATTTTTCAATTAAAAACGAAGAAGTTATGAATTACGCGAGTTTATATACTTAAAATGTATAAAAATACTTTTATAAAACTATTTTTATAAAAGTTACTGTTCATGACAGAAACATTTATTTTTGTAAACCTCATAAATAAATAGAACTTTCAATTACGAGAACGTGCTCGAAAGAATTACTAAAAACGGAGCTAAAACGAATAAAATACGACGTTTACGATAATTAAAGTTTATAAAAGTAATTTTATAAACTACTATAAACAGTAAAAATTACTGTTCATAACAGTAGACCCCACTTTAAAAAAAATGTGATAATTTTTGATAACGTTGACGTGCTTCGAAAGGAATCGCTAAAATCGGATTTAAAACTAATAGTTGTTTGCATTTACGGGTTTTACGACAATTAAATTTATAAAAGTAAATTTATAAAATGTCATGAACAGTAAAAGTACTGTTCATCAGAAGGTTATAAAATATAAAAATGTAATATTTTTATATATCATCTTAATACGAAGACGTGGACGTAAGAAACGCGAGAAACGGGTTTAAAACGGGAAAGTTATGCTAGTTTTACTAAAACGATAATTATAAACGTTTTCACTTTATAACAACGATTTTTAAATTACAAATAGATGGTGATGAGCTATATAGGATTGTATACGATATTAGTTATCGAAGTACATAGTACTTATACGACCTATGTTTGATTAGGTTGCCTTCGGATTCATCCGTGACTCGTTATTTCACTTACTCGATTATTACTCATTCACTTCACTGCTGAGGTGAGTTCATAGCCCCACGTTTTACATGATTTTGTTTTATAAGTTTTTGGGGTGAGAAACATGCATTGTTTTACAATTGGACACAAGTGGTTAAGTTTTACATTATGATTACGTGTTGCCTAAGTAGCGATAACCCTAGTTGAGCCCATTATCATGAACTGTCAGTTACTGGATTGTGAGCGCGAATGTTATGAATAGATCTATTAGGATTGACATCCCCGTTCGGGTGATTAGCTATCACTGGGCAAACGAACGTATACCATGTCAAACATAGGATGTTGCGGGTTAGAACATCATCACGGGCAATGTAGGCCATTTATATGGTATTCATTTATGTCGAGCTCGATGTCCATAGCTTAGGGCAACATAATTTCATTTATATGATGTCTGCATCTGTTGCCCATTATCATAACACTTGGTAAATCTTGTGGTCCTGACATAAACTATTTATCAAACTATGAATATCACCAACATTATTGTTGACGTTTTAAAGCAATGTTTTTTAGGAGGTCAATAAGGCACGAGGTGCAAGGGATACATTGGTGGTTTTGATTTGGATATCATGCATTAAAGATGGGTTGTCAGCGAGCGACGGTGAGAAAGTATACTGTTATAGTGGCTAGAAATCTATGTATTGGTTGTAACAAGTGAACTAGTTGAAGCTTCTGTCGGAGATAAGTAACAAATCCTTTGTTAAATCCAATGTAATACTACGGTTTTTTTTAAACGACTTTTTGGTCGTTCTATATATATCTTGTGTTATTGATCTATGAAGTAACACGCCCCGGACCCTTAGTCCGCTGCGACCCAATTTGGGGGTGTTACAGTATAAGCGCCTGGAGAGCGGATGGAGAGCAGCGTGGAAGATTAGCGTTTGGGGGGACCTATGCCCAAGTAGGAGAACGTTGCGTATTCCTGCTGAGAAGCATGATGTCGTATCCATGAATATAAGGCGATTCGAATATACAGTAAATAAAAGTAAACAGTTGATGAAGATAGTCACTGAAGGTGAAGTTAGGGTGAACGAGGAGTCGTGCATGGGGCACTCCATGGGAAGATGCCAGAGCAAAAACGCATAACGGAGGACCTGTTCTAGAGTGAGCTGGCGTATCGAGTGGCGTTTTTAGAACGGAGCGTAATCAGAATAGAAGACGCAAAACGATTTTTTATGTGTGCAATATCATATTCCTAATAAACATGACTCATTAAAGAAGAATTTTAAGAATAGAAGATCGACCACCAAGTCAAAGCATTGTCACGAATCCATAACAGACATCCATTAATTTTTACTCGCTTAATCAGATTGAATTTTCATTGTTTGATATGCTTGTATATTACAATGGTTATTGTGCTAAAAACCTTGGGTATTAGACATCTTAAGAAAGTTCAAATGTTTGGTTTGTTTAAAATCGATTTATTAATTTATTCGGTTGATTGGATAATTATGTTTATCACCTCATACTTGTTTTATGTTTATTAAATATGCGACCTATCATTCAACTAGATCTAGTGATAAACGAGTGCCTCGCTATAATCTATGACGAAACTAAGATTAGCACTCATATAAGATCGTGTTTTATATGTAACTGAGGTGCAATAGGAATCGACGTAAATCCGAGTCGTATGCTGGTGCTTTGAGTGAATATTAAGCTTAGTTGTACGGTAGGTGACCCGTTTATATTTCAGCAATCATGCTCTTAATTAACTGATAAAGCTTTGAATATGACTACAGTAAAATTAAACACAGTCAAACAATAGAGTGGGTATAGTCCCGTTAGGAATAGGGTTTAACAGGATCAACCACTGCTTTTGGACTCCCTAATGAAGATTATAATTAAACTAAAGGATGCTTTATGCGGATGCGTTAATTGTGACAGGATTAATCGTGTCTAGGTCTTAGGATGATGTCCCGCCTAAGTCTTAAGAATGATATGCCGCTTCGAGATAAGTAAATCATTGCACTAATACAGAGGACAAACCACATTGAAACTGGATTTAATATGGGCTAATACAATTTTGTCTATCATGTTGGCTTGTTGCCGCGTTCTTGATCATCATTTCACGGAGGTTGTGTTTATTGTGTATTGAATTGATATTTGTCACCACCAAACCTGTGCCAGTCTCTCAGGCTAAAAACCCACATATCATTAGACAACGTATAATAATAATCATAAGGTTTAACCAGAGTAATAGACTATAGAAATAATAAAAATATTGATAGAATATAAAAAAGAGTTTTTTAAAATTTGGGTTTCACATCTTAAGTGTTTCGACACCCTACTTATCGCGAAACTCCATCTTGATCGGGTACACTGCTCGTTAAAGTGTTGTTTTAGGTTTGTCTGCTAAATATAAATTTAAAACTTGATAATCAAATAATTGACCCTACACGACAACACATCAAGTTTAAAGGATTGTGCATGGAAAAATAAGGATATAGAAAGGACATAGTCAATGCTAAACAAGATTGAGAATACATTAAAGGAGGGACAAAGAATAAGAAGGCGTGAACTCTTTGTTGAAGGAAGAAGAAGGGACACCGACTATAGATTTCTAGTTAGGCCGGAGTGACCACCCTTTAGGGGGAGATTGTTAGAAATCAATAAAGTGTCAGTCACTTACGGATATATCTTATGTAATGTCGTGTTTTGTAATAAACGTTGTAACAACTTATGTTATCCCACATTTCCCCTAATAGGCAACATGTAAGCCTTCCTTAGTCTATAAAAGGAAGAGTAAGGGGAAGGATGTTTGTGGTGAAACTTGGATAATCATTTTAGACTTAATACATTTTCTCTTATCTCTCTGAGATTCCCAATCACCCAATCTCTCTCTCTCTCCTTTAGAAAAACTAACTCTTTCTTATGTTGATTGATATTTTTGTATAATCTCCACAATAAGATATTAAAGTCTTATTAGATGATTACCTTGCGAGGATGGTGTGTAATCAAGAGAGGTTTTATGAATCCAATATAATCCTTACCTAGTATACAAAAATGTAAGAATTCAAATGTAGCTTAAAAGCACGCATCTAATTAGCATAATCTTAAGTTTAAATTGTTAAATTAATCACTTGCTAGATTTGTTTTTTAGTTATAAATAAGATAGCTCAATAGTACATCTGAAAGCTAGTTGGAGTACTTTGATTATTTTTCTAAAATCAAAAATGTGTTAAAAACATATTTGAATCAAATCTTTTTAAATCTAAGCAAGATCTTATCCCTTAGCTTGAAATAAATTTTCTTATGAGTATTTTAGAAAGAACATACAACCTTAGAATATATGTTCGATAAGATTAACATATGCGATGAATATCGTCTAAAACAATGTGAAACATCATTAAGTGAAACTCGAATGATCTATCTCACTTGATGGGATTGAACACATGAATAGAAACCTTAAGTCTTACTAAAGGATTCATTATGTACATCATATTGTATATCGTATTAGTTACAAACCGGATGGGGTTGTGTTGAGTGAATATGCCAAAATAGAAGAGGACATTAATTAAGGAGAATGTTAAGAGTTTATGGAGTTTTTAGCTTAGTGTTGTTTGTATACACTAGTGCTTGTTTTTATTAAGATGATACTCAATTCTAGTCTTGGTAAGTTTTCATCATGTATGATAACATTGCTAACTACGTATGCTTAGCTAGAAAGCATACCTGCATAAATACATTAAAAGAATAAGAATATGCCTTGTAACAGTTGGATGACTAATTGAGAGACTGTCCTCCTAATAGTGTAAGCACCCCCAAATTGTAATCGCAGCATACATAAGGGTCCTGGGCGTGTTTATCTATCTCATATCCAATAACACAAGATAATATAAGAACCGACCAAAAAGTCGTTTAAAAACTGATTACATTTGATTTAATAAAGTAATGTGTTACAAAAGCCCGAAGCTTTACACGTATTTTTGCTTGTTATTATATAAAAGAATTTCAGCCCAAGCAGATATACAAAATGTAATGCGACTAAATCATCAATACATGACTTCACAATATAACACCAATGTTACCTTCGCACCTCGTGCTTAATGACCTCCAAAAAAATTTGGCATTTTAAAAACGTCAACTAGAAAGTTGTTGAAATTTCATAGGTTAATGTAGAATTTAGTATTGCAGGATCACGCAAGACTTTACCAAGTGATAATGCAACAGATTCAGACATCATACAAAATGCAATTAACGTTTTGCCGTAAGCTCATGACAACGAAGCTCTGACCTAATTGAATACGAATACAATAATTATTGCCTACATTGCCCGTTGATGAGTTCAACCCATAACATCCTGATCCGAACATGAATACGTTCGTGTCCAGTGATATCTGTCACCCAGAACGGGAGTCAATCTCAAATAGAAATATCTAATAATCATTCGCGCTCACATTCAGTAATTTTCAGTTCATGATTCATGGTCTAGAGGTTATCGCCTACTTAGTCAACACAGTAATCATGATAAAAATGTACACTTGCGTCCAATTGAAAAACATGCATCTGTTTCACACACCAAAAACTTGTAATATAATAATTGTAAAACCTGGGCAATGAACTCACCTGAGTGAGTAACTGATAATAAAATATCCTAAGTAAAAACGCGTCACGCTACACAGCCCGAATGCAACCTATTATATAGGTCGAAATCAGTATCAAGTACGTATTTCTAACAACAACATATATAATCCAATATAGTTTTATCACGTACTATCGTTTCGGTCTATCATAATTAATAGTCATGGACATGACGTACGAGGAGTTCAGGACACTTAAATTGTTAAATCCAACAACTCGTCAAATAATAACGCCATCCGAAGAGGCCTTATTATGAAATTCCCTAGTAATATAGCAACTTTGATAACTACTAACATAAATATTATCTATATATATATATATAATACTATATATAATATATAGTAATATATATATATATAAAGCTATATATATTAAATATATATAAATAAAATATACATATATATCTATAACATATAATATATATATATACACATAATAAAACTACTTATATATACACATACATTATATATATACATATATTATATATATAATCAAATATAAGCTATATCTCCAGTCTAATCGTTTAAGTGAAAAACTATTATTAAATAAAAACTTTTATAAATTACGCCTTTAGTAAAACTGACATAAATTTGTTGTCGTTTCTAATCCCGTTACACTCGCGTTTCTTACGCCTAAGTCACGCTTTCGAATTAAGACCGATGATCATAAAATCACATTTTTTAGTTTTTGAGATCTGTGATGAAAGTGTGTTTTCACTGTCATAAACACTATATATTCTGTTTTTAAACTTTAATCAACGTAAAACCCGTTTTTGGTCGTATCTTATTCGTTATATCATCCATTTTTGCGATTCTTTTGAACACGATTCTCGTAAATGAAAGTTTTATCATATATACTGTTTACAAATAATAAGTTACACCAGAAAATATAACTTATTATAAAATTTTTGTATTAATAAAGTATTTAGCGTCGTAAACTCGTAACTAGCGTATCTTCTTCGTTATAAATCAGATTTTTGAGTTTCTTATTATTTTGGAATCCTGATGAGATTTACTATCTTTATAAAACATAATATGGGTACTTCAAAATACGAACCAAAACAGAAGTTTGAGGTTTTGTGATTGACATGTTTTAAAGCTTGGTTTTTGTAACCATTAAGCTCAACACCTATTAACAACCACTTCACAACAATTCTTCTATCTTATGTTTTACATATATATTAAGTCCATTAGATCATAAAACTTTCTCAAGTGTGTTCAAGATAACAAGTTTAACTACATATTTACTTGTAACTCATAAGTTAACTTTATGAAACCCAATTTGCTCATAACATGTTATACTTAAACAAGCATGTTTAAAACACTTATACATCCATTTTAACATCATATTATCAAACCAATGTGATATGTAAATCAGTCATAAAACATTAATCATAAGTAAATATCATTTAACATCTTCAAAAGGTACCCTAAATGGTGATTAGCTAAATTAATAACATATGAACACATAAAATCTTAGTTTATGGAAATGATTAAGCTATATATATAGACCATGCTTGGATGAGTAGAGAATGTAGAAAAACCAATCACACCTTTTGTGATTAAACTCTTGGCATGAAATATAAGTGAGAAAACCCTAAATTTTCCCACCAAGTAAACCCTAATTCTCTTTTCTTGCTTCCTTGCTTGCAAATAGTTAACCAACTCTTGAATCCTTCTTAGAATACCTTAAATATGATGTGTGTATGCCTAATCCTAAGTTAAGGTATGTCAAGAGAGACATAACACTAACGCTAGCTCCTAAGTCAACAAGGGCATTGTCATTGCAAGTATTATTAATAAAGCAAGGTAAATTGAAACTCCCTAGGTCTTTCTCCTTTTGAGGTATGGCGTTATTGATATGTGAAGCTCCATAAGCTTCTGTGAATTTTGGTCTATAGTTCCCCTCTTCTTATTCTTTACAGTAATGATTATTCAAACGATTTGGAAAAGGAACCGTCGTTTGTCTTGACTTATACAATAATGTACTCATCTGTCCAGTGGATACGGCGTATTAGGATGATCTAATACAGCGTATCGAGTGTGAATCAACTTCAATAGTGGTTAAAATTAACTTGAATTAGTCTCTCAGGTTCGTTTCAATTGAGCTTGGTATCTCTAAATCCCCTTTCCTGTAGTACCTTGTCTATTTGCCCGATTTGTATTTCTAAAGTTTTGATTAATGCTCCTTGGTTCCTTATGGCAGCATCTGTCGTGGCTCTGATTTCTTTAATCAAATTGGAATTTTCTTCGTGTCTCTTTGCTGATTCACTCATGAATTTTCTCAGGGTATCTTCCATAGATTGCTTTCGTTCTTGGTATGAAGGATTTACATTGTTCCTTTGATAGTACCCTGGAGCTGTTGCTTTATATCCCCCTCCTTGAAAAGGTCCTCCAAATTATGTGTAGTAAACTTCTTCTAAGGTTTTCCCTTCTTCTTTTAGTGGGAAATCTTTGGTGTAATGGGGTCCTTTGCATTGTTCACATCCTACTTCAGCTGCATAAACTTTTTTCATTCACCTTCTTGATCTCTCTTCCTAGATTGTTCAGTTATGCTTGTATAGCAGCTAGTCCGTCAGAAGTCTTAGTACTTCTTTCTCTAAATCTTTCATTATGCCATTTTTAAGAGTATTCTGCCATTTCTTAGATGGCCTTTTTAGCATCTTCAGCTGTCTTAGTTGGAACGACACCTCTTAAGTCAAGAATATGTCGTGTTGGAACATCCAACCCATTCTAGAACAAAATTACCTCCTGTATCTAAGTCAAATAGTGTTGAGAACACTTTATCAAGAGTTCTTTAAAGCGCACCTATGCTTGATAAAGGCTTTCATCTGGCTCTTGCTGAAAGTTATTGATTTCCTCTATTTTCTTTGCAGTTCAACTAGTTGGGCAATATTTGTTCAAAAACTTAGTTTTAAGATCTTCCCATGTTTTGATTGAACCAGTTGGTTCGTTTCTTAGCCAATGACTTGCGACTCTGGTTAAGGATATAAGGAAGACTCAGAGCATTAGTTGATCCTCAGTGATGTTAGGAACATGGAATAAGTCAACTATTTCGAGAACTTTCTCAATGTGTTCATTTGTGTCCTCATTATCTAAACCGCTAAATGTGTTTTCTCGAAGCTCCTTAAGAAATTGGCATTTCAGTTCAAATTAATCTTTGTTATCAATTTTGGGCCTAGCGACTCTTGATCCATAGTCAGTTCGGGTCTTGATCATGTATTACTTCATGGTTTCCGCCATTGCTTCCGCTTCTTCTTCCTCCGAGTGTTCTTGGTCAGAAAGTAGATTGAAATTAGGCGATCTCAATTCGTCAAGACTTAGAGTCTTGAAGTGTCTCCTTGATGATCGAAATTCTCGTTTAGGTTCTTTGTAAGGTGTAAATAGTTTGTTTGTAGAACTCCTTGTCATGCACTACTTGTAACAAGGGATAAACAATCAGTAGGAGAAAGATAGAAAATTTTTGGCACAAAAATCAATTACAGAAAACTTAGAATCTGCTTTTGTTCCAGATGATCGATACGCCATATCCAATGGAAGTGGATACGCCATATTAATCAGTTTGAATGAATACGTTGTATTGGACAGAAAGTTGGATACGCCATATACGATGGAAGTGGATACGTCGTATTCAGATATCAACCAGAATAATGTATTAAAGAAAAACAATTAAATACGCAAACAATTAAACACATAAATATACAAGTAAACAATCAAAGACAAATATACAAAATTTACAGAATATACAAAAATATACACTAATCTAAATTACACTAATCCTAAGGGTTAGATCTAATCTAATGT
>BQNB010168062.1:0-10290 GCA_026074375.1 Tanacetum coccineum
AATGCACGCTGGTTTGGTTGCTAAGCCAATACTCGGACGAAGATATACAAACTCTACACAACTCTACATCAATCTCTTTCTTTTACTTTTTATATATTTTTTTGAATAACATAATACATCATAACTTGGGGTTTATAACACGTACCCCTACACTTGAGCTTTTACGTGCTCGATATTTACAATCTAACTAATTACCCGATTTGAGGTGGGTCAAAATAACATGGAGATCATCTAACAGACATATGGGGGTATTGACTTAACTTTTCTTCCCCATTCTTCCGCGAAATAAATACTACCATGAATCCTAATCATCCTGATGTGTTTCAAAAGCTTTAAATTTATAAGACAAGACATACCGGTTAATTGACGGAAACACACGGGAAAGTATACCCTTTCGAGTGTAGTAAAGAATAGGTAAGTCCAGGTCGTCCCAAGAGAATTGTGATTTTTCAAATTCAAAAAGTAGTTTAGAAAGAAAGTCCAAATGATTGTCATGATCATTAGACTCATATTTGATTTAACACTAAGTTATACCAAATGCTAGAAATGATTTAGATTATACCAAGATTATTAAAACATGTTTGTTTAGGCAAAGAGACATGAGACAAAACATATATATGGATAAAGATGCACGCACAAACAAGATATATAAGCAAGAGATGATGGGTAATCAATCAAACAAATAACTATTCAATATGATAAGAATTCCTTTCGGCCTTTAATTCTCAACATACCAAATAAATTAAGATAGGTTTGAGGTTGATAATATAAAAAGCATACACTCTTAATCAAGTTCGTTAGACATGAGATTAAGCATTAAACATTATTATACTTAGGTTGATCATAGTTTTATTGACCAATTCTCACAAGCTTAATACCGAATTGCCATAGACAAACAACACAAAATTTAATCAATACAATAAAGCCTTCCGACGTATTTCTATTGTAATGACAAATCAAACAAGTCTTAATGATCTTAGCATAACAATATCGAGCATACAATTTATACGATCTTAAGCATATATCCATAACATATATTTATATCACATCTCAAGAACACCTAAACAAACATAACGAAATTACTCCATAATCAAATAAGTAACAACACTCATAACATCCATCGTGAATTCAGCAAAGAGCATATTCAAAAGATAAACAAGATTATACCAAATTCCAAGAGCAAAATATGGTGATTTCACATGAATTTCCCAAGAACACTTTATTATATTTAAAGTAAAACCCGGAAACTATGAGCAATTCTGTCACAATCGCTTATAGATTCAAAATAACACTTCAATTATGCTTCTTTGATGGATCAAAACTAGACCAAATTCCCAAAAACTAGTTCCTAACTTATTCTGCTTTAGGAAAGGATTGTAGACAGATGTGTGTGAGATATGAGAGATTTGGGGCTGTATTTATAGGCTTAGAGGAGGCCTAATTTCATTCATAGAAGGACCTAGAATGGGAAGATGAAAGGGTGTAATGAATGCCAAGCTCATTTAAGAGCATTTACCACAAATTTAATGACGTGCCCTGCACTTTTTGGATTGTGCGCCGCACATATGGAATTGAAAAATGATTTGCAAGCCTAACTTGTATGCCTAAAAATAGACCTACAACTATGATTGGTGGAATTGAAAATTTGATTGGTGAATATGATGAGAGAGAATGAGTGTTTGACACTTGTCAACATGTAAATGGAGTAGGCCTATTTGTAGGTCCATTATGTAGGCCTAAATATCATAACTCTATGGAATTTATAGCTCTGTGGATTTTTCTTAAATTGTAGATAATTTAATTCTCTTCGTGTGGCCGCTTGAACCAACTAAAACGGAGTTCGTATGACCGAGTTATGGCCAAAACAGTGAACAGGTGTCCGGAAGCATTCATGTAACACCCCCAAATTGGGTCGCAGCGGAATAATGAGTATCCGGGGGCGTTACATTACAGATCAATAGCACAAGATATGAGAACGACCTCAAAAAGAGTCGTTTAAAATACGATACATTGGATTTATTGAAATTGTTTGATACAAAGCACGAAGGCTTAAATAGTTCAACATTTGAAATAAAGATTCTAGATCATAACAATCGTCCCGAAATATAATGACTCCAAATCTTTATGCATGACACCCAAAAGACTATCCCAATGTATCTTGTGCACCTCGTGCATCATTGACCTGAGAAAAACATGCTTAAAACGTCAACATAAAGTTGGTGAATTCATAGGTTTATGTAAATGAAATGTAGGACCGTAAGATTTTCAAGTGTATGATAATGCAACATATGCAAATATCACAAATGTGATTACGTTTCCCTAAGCTCATGACACCGAAGCTCGACATGTATGAATGCAATATAAATATTGCCACATTGCCCGTGATGATGTTCTAACCCGCAACATCCGAATCCGACATGGTATACATCCGTTGGTTCACTCCGTGACACCAGTGAGAGCTACTCACCCGGATGGGGATGTCAACCCCAATAGATCTATTTATAACATTCGCGCTCACACAAAGTAATTGACAGTTCATGATAATGGGCTCAAAGGGTTATCGCTACTTAGGCAAACACGTAATCATGATAAAATATACACTTACGTCCAATTTGTAAAACAAAGCATGTTTCTCACCCCAAAAGATATAAAACATTTATCCAAAACGAGTAAAAGTAGGGCTATAAACTCACCTCAGCAGATAGTTCCTCGCAGTTTGCAAATACGCTCAGGTATAGAAAATAGTACGCCGTCAAATACCTAAGTAAATACGGTACGTCTTAGTCTATCACTTTTGAGTATGACACATAAATAAACTATATGACAATGCTAGTTTATTTAACTCATTATATATATCGTTATCACTTGTGGTAATAATCCCATTAAAAGATTAGCTTATTTACTCGTTTGCTCTCGGGAAGGTATACGGCTAGAGATAGGTTTCGCTAACGAATGAATATTTATTAACCCGGCAATTTATACACCAATAAACCTTGACTTAAAATATAATAGTACTTCTATTATATTAAATCCAGTCCGACACTTGGTATTTATAAAATCATTTAAGTTTCATACCTTGAAGTTCTAAGTTTGGCAATTCTAATCCCTTTTCTGATGTTTGGTTAATTTACACTTTTACCCCTTTACTTTCTCAACTTGTCACTTTTAGTCCCTTAACTTTACAAGGTTACACTTTTAGTCCAACTTAATTCAAAATAGCCCTTTAAGTTTAAAATGTGTCAAAAACAGTCATTAGACTTGTAAAATCAATATTTTTAGTTTACACCTTCTAGTTTACCCTTTGACAAATTTTAATCCTTAAACTTGTAAAAAAAACCACATCTTTAACCCGTTTAAGTCCTAACAAGTGGCTATAGGCTTTCCTTAATTCCAATAAGCCATATAAGCTGTTTAAGCTTACAAATAAGCTCGGATGAGCTTATTTGGGCTTATTGGGCCTTAAAGTCCATTTAAAAGCCCATTAACCGTTTTAAAGCTCAAAACATTCCCAATTTGGGTCCGTTATCATAACCAAGTTTTATTAAGTTCAAAATTATTACATAAGCTGTTTTAGAGCTTATAAATAAGCTGTGATCCCTAATGGGCCTATTGGGCCTTAGGTGCCATCCGAAATAGGGCTAACTAGTCCAATTAGGTCCGATTCAATGGTACTATTTTCCATCAGTTTCAAGTTCACTTTTTATTAATTCACATAAGCTTATTGAGCTTATAAATAAGCCACTCCCCCATAGTGGGCTGTTGGGCCAGCTTAGTAGGGACCCGTAAATGGCACAAGCCCATTTAGATTCAAACTACTTCCTGCATGCGACAGCACAAATTAGGATTTTAATCATTGCTATTGTGCTTTTAGAGGCTAAAAGCAACTTTTTATCTTGACCTATTCCATAATGTTTTAGCCCATGGCCTTATATTCGTTTCGACATTCGCCCAAAGACGTGACTAGTGTATACTTCCTTTTACGTGCAAATGGTTTTATGTAACAAAATATATGTTGAAAACATGTACTAATGCATGTGTCTAACTAAGTTAAACATTTTTTAACCTCACAAACTAACCACAACTGTTTCTTAACACAAATTGTAAATGATCATACGCAATTATACATGCTCGCGACATACATGGTCGTAGACCATGCACATCCTCGTCATTGTGGCTTATGTCACGCATGTACGTTGAGGTTAAAGAGTCTAGTATACAAGGTCATTCAAGCCATAAGTGTGTGACATGCATGGTTGAAACCCATGCATGTTCACGTCCTCTTGAAGTGCACACAATGAAGCAAATGGACTCATCTCGTGATATCATATTAACTAGAAATGGCAAGAAATATAGAAAGTAATCAAGATGATCTATACAATTATCCTAAGATTAGAGAGAGATGAGTAGCGAGTAGAACACGTATAACCAAACCGCGCACACCCTTAGCTTTCAAAAGCTTTAACCAAACCCGAAACCTTAACTCGTTTCTTTATCGATCCACCTAGCTTGTAATACCCCTTTACTTGTAGCTACTGATTGCGAATTTAAACAAGCCAATAGAAGTGTTTGGTGTGATGTTCTTAGGTGTTGGGTATGCGAATTCAGAAGGCAACAGTGAGAACATATGAGCGTTGTGAGCTTGAGAAACACTAACCCAAGATTTTCTTATATACACAAAAGAATGGGTATGCATAGTGTTGTTTCCTGAAATCACATTCGTTTGCTAAGCCATTCATGGCAAGGAATATCTTGGATTCAAGTATGGTCAGTGTACATGGAATTTAAGTTGTTACTATTTGAGTGTTGTGTGGAACATTTTTGGAAAATGGCCAGCCCATAGGATTCACGGGTATATGTTGGGTTGGGTAAAAGGAGGGTTGGGCTTTACTCGTTGGATAATAAGGGTTATATTAGGATAAGATCTTTCTTATATATTTTGTATGTTTATCAACAACAAAGGTGTGTATGGTTTTTGAAAGTTCAGCCGATCCTTGCTAGAAATTTGGGATTTTATTTCCTTAATGTTTTCCTAGTTTTTAAATTTATATAAGTCACATGTTGTGAGGTTTATTTTCGAGCCCTTTAACTTTGATCCAATAAATGTCATTGCCCAACCTTCTCTTATCGCGGGTGCATATTAACAACGAGTGGGATGGGCTTGTATAAAACCTTGATAAGTGTATTTGACGTTTTCTAACAATGTTAAGGTTTTTTTTGAGCTCACTCGATATAGCTAAGGTATAAAAATGTCAAACTAACACGAATTAGTTAAAGATATCAAGAAAATAGTAAAGGAAATTAAATTTAGACGCAAACACGGAGTTTTGAAAAGATCTGCAAAAATCAGGTTTATATGCCTCCCCGGTTAAATGTAGGCCTTGTCGCTCAAGCTCTAAGACGGTTGTATGTTTTTGGTTTGTTAGTGGATGAAGACGCCCGATTTGCGAAGAGATGTGGGTATTTCTTTTGGAATGAATCTTCACGTTCCCATGTGAACTCAGGACCTCTCCTAGAGTTCCAGCGAACCTTAACTAGTGGTATACGGCTTCGCTTTAATCGTTTGATCTCCCGTTCCATAATTTCAATGGGCTCTTCCATAAATTGGAGTTTATCATCAACATGTAGTCCTTCCAACGGGACAGCTAATGATTCGTCAGAATAACATTTCTTCAAGTTGGATACATGAAATGTATTGTGAACCCTGCTCAATTCTTGAGGGAGTTCAAGCTTGTAAGCAACGAATCTGATCCTTTCCAACACCTTGAAAGGTCCAACATATCGAGGGTTTAACTTCCCCCGTTTGCCAAAACGTACGACCCCTGTTCCAAGGTGAAAACCTTGACATAACCTTCATACCTACTTGGAACTCCAACGCTTACGGTTTAAGTAGACGTAACTCTTTTGCCGGTCCACGACGGACTTGAATCCTTGCTTGATCTGGATGATTCTCAGTCCGTATTTCTTGAATTAAATCCAACCGGTAGTTGAGCTTCTCCAACTTCGGCCCAACAAACAGGTGATCGACACTTTCGACCGGGTAAAGTGCCTCGAATGGTGCTGCCTTGATGCTAGCGTGACAACTGTTGTTGTATGAAAACTCAACTAATGGCAAATGATTTATCCAACCCTTTCCAAAGTCGATCACACAAGCACGTAGCATATCCTTAAGGGTTTGGATGGTTCTCTCGCTTTGTCCATCAGTTTCTGGATGGTACGCTCAGTTGCTCATATCCAACTATACAAGCCAAAGGGTTTTGAAGTGATCTCCCAAAAATGAGTGATGCGAACCAGGGTCACGGTCACAGATGATTGTGACTAGTATCCCAATGCCTTGCGCAACTACCACACTTTATGTACAACCTTGGCCAGCTTCACCATATGAGTCCATTTTCTCTTAATTGGCCTTAAATAAATTAGTCAGATTAGGTGAGTCGTCTATAATTACCAAATAGTATCATGACCATGCTGTGACTTTAGGAAGTCTAGTTGACAAAATCATGGTGAGATTGTCCCACTGTCCCATATCAGGTATTGTGGGTTGTACCAACAATCCCGAGGTCTTATGATGTTTTTCAGCTTTGACCTTGGGCACTCGTCAGACATTTGCTAACATAGGTGGCGGATGTCGGCCTTTATATTGGGCCACCAATAAAGCTTTTCATGTCTTGATACATTTTGTCCGAACCTGGATGGACAGAGTATTTTGATTTGTAGGACTCGTGCATGATCACGGTCCTTAAATCTCCATAACATGGCAACCAACTCCTACCATTTAAGCATAGGATTCCGTCCGCATGGGGTTCCAACCTCTCCTTTGGTAGGTCCTTCCTGATCATACCTCCTACGTCTTCATTCTTGAGGTTTTCTGGTTTTTGTGCCTTGGTCTGAGCATTCAATATTTGTTTGGGAAGATCCAAGCCAATAGTCAAACTAAGGCTCGCACTCTTAATGTGTTTACCTATCGCTCTTTCCTGCACAAAGCAATCAGCCACAACATTTGCTTTCTCGGGTGATAACAAATCCTTTACAATCGTAATCACTGAGCAACTAAATAACCAAATGACGTTGCCTCATATTCAACTCATTTGGTCAAGTAATTTGTTGTAAGCTCTTATGGATCCGTGAACACCGTACATTTGGTTCCGTACAAGTAGTGTCTCAAAATTTTTAGGGCAAACACCACTGCACCAAGTTCCGAATCATGAGTAGTATAATTTTTCTATGGATCTTCAACTGACTGATGCAATAAGCCATATAAGCTGTTTAAGCTTACAAATAAGCTCGGATGAGCTTATTTGGGCTTATTGGGCCTTAAAGTCCATTTAAAAGCCCGTTAACCGTTTTAAAGCTCAAAACATTCCCAATTTGGGTCCATTATCATAACCAAGTTTTATTAAGTCCAAAATTATTACATAAGCTGTTTTAGAGCTTATAGATAAGTTGTGATCCCTAATGGGCCTATTGGGCCTTAGGTGCCATCCGAAATAGGGCTAACTAGTCCAATTAGGTCCGATTCAATGGTACTATTTTCCATCAGTTTCAAGTTCACTTTTTATTAATTCACATAAGCTTATTGAGCTTATAAATAAGCCACTCCCCTATAGTGGGCTGTTGGGCCGCTTAGTGGGCCTCGCAAATGGGGAGTGAGCCCATTTAGTTCAAACTACTTCCTAGCATTCGACTAGCATAAATTAGGATTTTTTAATCATGCTATTGTGGCTTTTAGAGGCTAAAGCAACTTTTTATCTTGACCTATCATAATGTTCACGTCATGGCTTATATTCATTTCGCCTTTCGCCAAAGACGTGACTAGTGTATACTTCCTTTTAAGTGCAAACGGTTTTATGTAACGAATTATATGTTGAAACATGTACTCATGCATGTGTCTAACTAAGTTAAACATTTTTTTTAACCTCACAAACAAACCACAACAGTTTCTTAACACAGATTGTAAATGATCATACGCAATTATACATGCTCGCGACATACATGGTCGTAGACCAAGCACATCCTCGTCATTGTGGCTTATGTCACGCATGTACGTTGAGGTTAAAGAGTCTAGTATACAAGGTCGTTCAAGCCATGAGTGTGTGACATGCATGGTTGAAACCCATGCATGTTCACGTCCTCATGAAGTGCACACATGAAGCAAATGTGACTCATCTCATATACATATATAACTAGAAATGGGCAGGAATTATAAAAGTAAACCAAGATGAGGTCTTGCAATGGTCCTAAGATTAGCAAGAGATGAGTAGCGAGCAGAACACGTATAACCAAACCGCACACACCCTTAGCTTTCAAAAGCTTTAACCAACCGAAACCTTAACTCGTTTCTTTATCGATCCACCTAGCTTGTAATACCCCTTTACTTGTAACTACTGATTGCGAATTTAAACAAGCCAATAGAAGTGTTTGGTGTGATGTTCTTAGGTGTTGGGTATGCAAATTCAGAAGGCAACAGTGAGAACATATGAGAGTTGTGAGCTTGAGAAACACTAACCTAAGATTTTCTTATATACACAAAAGAATGGGTATGCATAGTGTTGTTTCCTGAAATCACATTCGTTTGCTAAGCCATTCATGGTAAGGAATATCTTGGATTCAAGTATGGTCAGTGTACATGGATTTAAAGTTGTTTAGTGTTTGTGTTGTGTGGGAAGCAATGTTTGGAAAAATGGCAGTCATAGGATTCACGGGTATATGTTGGGTTGGGTAAAAGGAGGGTTGGGCTTTACTCGTTGGATAATAAGGGTTATATTAGGATAAGATCTTTCTTATATATTTTTTATGTTTATCTAC
Source organism: Tanacetum coccineum (assembly GCA_026074375.1). Lineage (NCBI taxonomy): Eukaryota > Viridiplantae > Streptophyta > Magnoliopsida > Asterales > Asteraceae > Tanacetum > Tanacetum coccineum. Next base: position 8,803 of record BQNB010168062.1, read on the forward strand.
AACAAAGGCATATATGGTTTTTGAAAGTTCAGCCGATCCTTGCTAGAAATTTGGGATTTTATTTCCTTAATGTTTTCTTAGTTTTTAAATTTATATAAGTCACATGTCGTGAGGCTTATTTTCGAGCCCCTTTAACTTTGATCCAATAAATGTCATTGCCCAACCTTCTCTTATCGCGGGTGCATATTAACAACGAGTGGGATGGGCTTGTATAAAACCTTGATAAGTGTATTTGACGTTTTCTAACAAACGTTAGGTTTTTTTGAGCTCACGCGATATAGCTAAGGTTATATAAATGTCCAACTATACGAATTTAGTTAAAGAAATCAACGAAATAGTAAAGGAAATTAAATTTGACGAAAGCACGGAGTTGTGGAAAGACCTGTAAAAATACGGGGTGTTATAGCTGCTGTAATGCATACACTCGAACAAATCCTCTTCCACCCGCCCTAGTCATCGTTGCCAAGTCGAAATTATGAAGATGGAAGATAGGATTTAAAACCAATAAAGTTAACCGTTTGCACACACCCTTTAAACCTGATGATTTTTTGCTGATACATATTTACTATTTCCCTAACCGTTGGTTTATTGTTTCGCCAAAAACGTATCGAACCTGGTTCTGAGTCTGGTGTGTTTGATGGTTCTGGGCAGTTCTTGCACCCTTTAAAATTTGTTTTCTATTAAAAAAACACGTATACATTAGGGACAGGTAATACTAATGTTGCTCACATTGGAAAAAAGCCCTCAAATGATCTAAAAAGAAAACCTTACCACCAATTCAACTATTCTTTAACAAATCTTCTACAATCATACAACACATTAAAATTACAACAATGATAACATAAAGGGCCCATTTGTCAAGTCAGATCCTTAAAATATGGTATATTATTTACACTTCTATAATGCCTTTCCAAAAAACACGCTCTTTCTACATTCGCTCCGGTGCTCCCTAATACAACACGCTCTATTTCGGAAGCAACGAATTTAACTCGGTTTGAGAATGAGTAGGCAGCCGAGCCTAAAAAACTGCACCATATGCAATGGGTCATTAATTTTCCGTTGGTCATGAAAAGTATAATTCACAAAGTTTGATCAAAACAATCTCCAATCTGTTAGTAATAAATCTAATGATATACGACTAATAGTTTTGAGTAAATCAAGTTAGTTACTTTTAGGAAACATGATCAAGTCAAAACCGCATTATTTTATTCTCTATAATATCATGCTTTTCTTAGTGATTAATGACAGCTCAATCATTTCTATGGTTACCCAATATGTATGCAACTTGTGTAGATTAAAATCCAAATAACCACCATAATAGGAACTCCATAATCTTCAATGGATCATCCCCTTAACCACCCATTCTTTGCTCTTTTAATCTTCCTAAATTGTTACTGTAATTGGTAGTCTAGCTGTAGTTAACTTAAGTGTAATATGTTTTTTTAAGATAATGTATTAGATATGTAATACATAACAGAACCATTTAAC
>BQNB010168063.1:0-13928 GCA_026074375.1 Tanacetum coccineum
TCTTAGTTCAGCCTGATACTTGAGTTTCTAAAACGAAATTTTCTCTATTACGGAAAATATGTTGCAAAATGAAAAAAAAAAATAAAAAAAAATGATGAAAAAAATGAAAAAATGAATAATATAAACGGTGGGCTGATAAAGGTTTGCTGCATCTTGCCGGCTCACAACCGATGTTGCAATCTTCAAAACAATGCCCATAGTAAGATAATAAATGCCAAAGTGCATTCGTAAGTATTATCAATAAGAAATCGTCGTCAGACTAAGTCACTACATCTTGTCGGAGGCGAGGCCGATGTTGTAGTCATGTAAATGATGACGGTAATATAGTATATAGCAATAAATGAAAATTTAATGGTTAAGATTTCTTTTTCTAAACTCAAGTATAATTTTGAACTAAGAATAATTTGCTTTAAGACTTCAAAAGTTGTTGGTTGCAGTTGGTAGTAACATTCGCACCAATGAGATCATTAAATTTTTGATGTTTGCGTGCTTTGAGTAGTATTGTTTATTTAGTGGTAAATCTAAGAAATTCGGCCTAAAAGGGTGGAGTATCCCGCTATTACATTGCGAACATTCTCCTGTAGGGTCTCAACCTGATAACCTAAGTTGAACTCAGCTGGGATCTATCGAGAATATGCTGGTTAGTGGGTGATCTAGTCTTTTCCCCAGATTTCTTTAGAAATATCATTATGCACATAAACTATACTACTTTCTAAAACTGTCGATCTAAAAATTAAGCACAATTACTCTAATTGAATAATTGTCGGGAGCGAAAAGTTAACAAGTCATAGTTATAAGTAGTATTAGCATCTTTACTTGTACTTAACGGTGATTTCGTTTGTACGCTTAGTTTGGGACTAGTGAAAAATCGGGGACGATGAATTTATCCGTCAGGACATCCGTAGATTATTCTATGGGCGCTTCTCATTCTATGATTCCAGTGTTGAAAATAATAAAGGAAGTCAAGCAGGTAGTTAAGAAAGGAAAAAGAAAATACAAAAATATTAGGGATAGTTAGTGTACATAAAAAATGGTGAAAACGGGACTTGTCGAAGCTATTGATTCTTTAGTTCCCCTTGACAAACACTTAGCTACTTTTCGAGGTTATTAGTCGAGGGGAATTGAGATTCTTGGTTTTCTTTAAGTGTTTACTTCATAACATTGCGTGAGGACACGACAATACCTTAGTATGAGGGATTTTGGTATGTGCTTAATTACATATATATTTCCATTTTCCATTAAAAACGGACTTAAAAGACTAAAAACGTACCAAAAATACATTGTATTTGTATGTTTTGCATTTGAATTGTGCAGGAAACGGATATTCAAGAAAAGGACGATAAAGCAAGCAAAAACGGACAAAACCGAGCACGGAATGGAAAAGACAAAGTCAAATCGAAGCCAAAGTCAGTCAAAGTCAAAAGTCAACCTCAAGATTAATTACAAGAATAAAAGACAAAGGGCCTAAAATTGAAATTGGTGAGAAGAATAAATTGAGGGGCCGAAGCTGCCAACTTACCCAAAGCCATTTTTCCCGCCTAACAAAGCCCAGATACAACTCACGGGTATCTTCCCACCCTTTTACCCTGCAACCTCTACAACCCCTTTTGTAAGACATCTCCCCCTCCTCCACTATAACCACCTCACCCATGTATAAATGCCAAGAGTGGGCAATTCCACCACTTTCCAAGCTTTTCGATGGCTTTGATTGACATTCAAAAAAAGCACAAAAGAAAATTAAGCTGGGATTTGTTTTTAGATTCACCTCAACACAACAACACACTTTGGGGTTTGTCTCTACACAGAAACTAGAAGATAGAAGAGAAGGAAGACCAAGTAACCAAGACCTTAATTCGTTTTTAGTATAAATAGTGGCCATTGTAACCATATAGGGTGTCGTTTTTTTTTATCAGTTCTTAGTTAACTTTAGCTATTTTATGCAATTTTACTCTTCCAAGTCTAGTAACTTTAATTTTAGTCTTAATGCAAATTTGGAGTTTTTAAGTCAATTCTTGAATCTCTGTATTTCCTTTGTTAAAAGCTTTACTTAAGATGTTTTAAGTCTTATAAGATCATATAAGTCATTTGTCTTAAATCAAATACTAAGAATTTAAGTAAAAGTCATAAAAAATTCCACACTCAAATATACCACAGCCTATGGATGATAAGCCAGTTCTGGATGGGCTTATGGACTCTCACTAGCTTGTTTTATACAAGCTAGAGCTTGTAGACTCTTTGTTTAACCCTGTTTTGAGCAAGGGAATTTTAAGTCTCTCTCTTTCCTTCTTTTTCCTTATTTACTATAAGAACTGCTTATAGTGCTTATTTGTTGCCTATATTTGCTTATTTATGCTTTATCATGATGTTTAGTGCTTATCTTGCTTAGTTGTTAGTTTAAAAGTGATTTGTGCAAATTTCTTAGTTAGTACTGTTAGTTATGAGTTAATACTGTTAGATTGTGTTAGCCTCAATTTATTAAGTCGAACAAGGAAGTTCGGTCACTCTACGATGGAGCTTCGGTCTTTAATTAGTTAATGTTGTAATAGGATAATATCGGGAATCAGGCTCGATAGTTAATCTAATATTGTATATGTTTCGGGTTTAATCCCAAGCAAAACCTGAGCCCGGGTCCTAGTTAAATATCCCGCGCGTCACTTTTAAGTGTCGGGGTATATAAGGAACTTTTCTACTTGGAAAAGTTAGTTGTTGAAAGTTGTTCATTTCTAAAAAAAATCTTTTCTCTTTTCTCTCTCAACTCTCTCTCTAAACAACTCACTCTTTTTGTCCTTCCTAGTTCGATTTGTGTTTGATTTTATGAAGTGAAGTGTTACGGGATCCTACAATTGGCATCAGAGCAAAGGGTGGATTCGTGATTGATTCGTGTGGCTAAACTAGCTCAAATTCGTGGCTTATTTTGTGGAAAAATACCCACGGCTCAAAAAAAAATTTGGTCTAATGGTTTGTTAATCTTGATCTTCACTTGTTCTACACATCAAAAGGTAAGAGTGCTTCAAATTTCGTGTGTTAAACAAGCTCCTAGCTCGAATTATAAGCAAACAAAGTAAGGTGTTCTTCGTGAGAGTGTGTTGCTATTTTTGGACGATCCACAAAGATATACATGTTATTGTGTGTTAAATTCTTCTAGAGACCGCTTATATTGCATCTACTTGGTTCGTGGCTAAATGCTTATTTTGAGTGATTTTGAAAAAAAAACAAGCTTGGTGTTCATAATGGCGTTTGGTAAGGAAAGACAGAGAAAATCCACGATTTAAGGAAATAGTCAACGCGGTTTTGTTGACCAAAACAGCGTGTTACTAAAAACAGCGAGTTGCTAAAAACAGCGAGTTGCTAAAAACAGCGAGTTGCTAAAAACAGCGAGTTGCTAAAAACAGCGAGTTGCTAAACGGCGAGTTGCTAAAGCGGTTGCTAAACGCGATTTGCAAAACGCGAGTTGCTAACGGCGAGTTGCTAACGGCGGTCTGCCGAACGCAGGTTGCTAACGGCGAGTTGCTAAACGCGATTTGCTAACGGCGAGTTTACAAACGGCGAGTTGCATAACGGCGAGTTTTGCTAACGCGAGTTCTACGGCGAGTTTGCTAACGGCGAGTAGGCTAAATGGCGAGTTACCAAACACGAGTTACAAATTGGCAGCGTTTGCTATGAATTTTTTTTTGTGAAGAAAAGGGTTTCGTAAAACCAGCCATAACTTTGATCCGTAAGGTCGTTTCAGGCCCGTGACCCTCAAATCGAAGAGAAAAATGAACAGTTTCCACGTTGTAACCAACCTTTTAGTTTGGTTACGATTTTTCGAGGCCCAAAACACTGGTTTACTATAATTTATTGACATTTTTCAGTTTTTTGGAATTTGTGTTAGATTTGTTTTTGTTCTAGCTCACGCCCATCTCATTTTTAGGCCCGTTTCTCAGTTTGGTGAGGCCTATTTAAACAAACAGCTTTAACCCTAGCCAGAAAATTATCTGTTTTTAGACAATTAAATCATTGGCCGCTGATTCCGAATCAAATCATTCACGGTTTTCTATTGATTTTGTAAAATCCCGTTAATTCTTTTATCGGTTTTAATCATAGACGTGTAAAATCCCGTGAATGTGACCTGCCTACAAGACCACAACTTCAATCACATCATATCCACTTAAGATCCAACAACTTTCAATCAAACTACATAAAATGGAGAAGAAAGATACCTTCTCTTCGTGTAGATTCAGATACAATAAATGCAACTAATCAAACAAAGCAAAAGAAAGTTGCATGGTATCTTTTCAACGACTTCATTCACACCTCAAGTGTCTTTCAAACAACGACTTAAAAGAGACTCCAATCGAATATGGATTCAAACGCGCATTTGCAACACTCTTTGGTCAAGATCTAGAGACTTTCACGGGCACAATGTTCCTGTACATGGATCAACTACAAAAGCAACTTGACACAAGAATTTCAAGAGATTGGATCATGTCTGCTTTAAAGTACACAGACACAGTTTCAGATGTTCATAAGTCACGTATTTATTTTGGAGTATGAATTTATAGTACATGACACGGCAACAAATTCCTACAATCCACTCGACTCGATATTTCCCAAATTCTGTGACAAGCGGATCCAACACATGGAATCTGTTAAGAGTCATGTGAAAGAGCACAACATAAAATGGAATATGAAAGACAGGAATAAAGAACAAAATCCAGACAACAGAGGAAAAAAATGATACGATAATGCATGGATGCTTGGATGTTAGTTCATTTAACATTTAAATCCGTGTGATTTTTATCAAAGAAGAGATTGAAAGAAGGATTGGAAGCACATGACGGTTTCATGCAAAGATTCAGAAAGTCTTACCTGCAGATCAAGTTCTATGATACGCCATTGGAACAAGTACAAATCATGATGAAAGTAAATATGTTTGGCAAATGAAAGACGACATTCTGAAGCAACCTGAATCCATTAACGACACAATATGTTTTTGGAGAAGGATGATAGCAATGTCATTCCTGATATCATCAAATTATATGTACTAATGATAATCAGGTTGATCAAAATGCGGCTGAATGTGCTGATGAGCGTGCTGGCTTGCTAATTTAATTGCAAATTTAACTCTTGATACTGAGGAAAACAAAACGATTTTAAAGCAATTAAAGAAAGCAAACGCATCATTGACTCAAGAATTGGAGAGTCAAAACTAACCATGATGTTACTAGTAGGGCCTGGTGGAGCTACTAGCATCGGATAGTTGTCCCTGATTGCACTTCAACCAACCAGACTGAGCTTTAAAGTTCACGGCCCTTAATGACCTAACGAGTGATTATAAAATACTTCAAACAAAGTTAAATGACACTCTAGGACTATTAGCTATTAAAGACATTGACATACAAGAGGGTTTAAAAACTAAAACCTATGAAATTTCAGTTGTCAATCAGAAACACGAGGAGCTAGTCAAAAAGAGTCTGTTAAATAGGTCACAATTTGAAGGTCAACTCAAAGAGAAAACTAGTTAAGTTTCGGAGTTAAAGGTAAGGAAGGAAAAGAAATTGACATGATGATTGAAATAGACAAGACACATAAAGTTTTTTAAAGAAAGTCTTTATAAAACGCAACTTAGTCAATTCAGACCAATCACATGTTAGCCACCCAAATGCGCAACGTATAATGGTAAGATCAACCTTTTGCTAATCCAAAGTACCTCAAGAAATCTCAATCCGAGAAGCCTCGTTGTATGAGACCATATGAACTTCTGATCCTGCAAACAATTTTTGCCCAATGGGGAAGAGACATGACTCTAAAAAAGAAGTAGATCAAAATTAGATAAAGACAAAGTGATACCATAAGATAACACATATCTAAACAAGTCTTTATGAACCTTTCAAACCACCCATCCAAAACCTATCCTTGATCAGTTGGAACGACGCTAAAGAAATTAGGAAGACAATGTGGAAGAAAAACGTTTGTTAGGAAAAAACCAAACATTGCTGAAAAAACGTTGGCTTCTACCCATGTCCCTACAATCCATTAGTAAAAAGTGAGACTACTTTATAACAATAGACAAACAACTTACAGAAAGAATCATTTTTAGAACAATTTGTCAACAAACTTGGTCTAATCATACTATATGCATTTCCTAACCCAACTTCTAAGACTATGGAAGTTTTGATCAAAAGGTTATTAATGCCTCTTTCAATACCAAACTATACGGCACTATCTTGTTTTTGTCATGAACTAAAAATAGAAATGATGAATTTGGAGTACGTTTCATTCCCTTGGAAAAAGGAGCTTGACGACTTGAATCAGAAAGGCGTGATTTTTCACACATTATATGAACTACTTCTCGAAGAGTGGTGTGTCCTAAGATGTTACATGTTCATATTTTGCATTCTCTGTCTGAATCACATCTCTACATGTTTGAAAATGCATGTATCTTCATAAAGTCAAAGAATGTGAATGTCTTGCACTAAAGCTGTCAAAACAAACTGAATCTGTTAACAAAGAATTCATAATAATTTTTTTAAAAAGTTTTCTAAAACTTGTGAAAAAACCACTCGATTTCTCTTGAACTGCATTAAACAAGTAAAGAACAAAATGCAAAACAACGCATTTGAAAGAAAACGGATCTAATGTATTTCGAAAAGAACGTGAACAATATCATGAAATACAAGATTTGAAACTCAAATTGCAAGACAAGAACATTGCCATAAGTGAGTTAAAGAAACTCCATCGAGAACTTGGCAAGGAAGTCTGTAGAAACTCAGTTTTAATAAACTCAGTTGTTCGACAACCAATGCTCAATGAAATTCCCAAACCATCAGTTCTTAGGAAAACCGACTCCTTTTTCAAATTCAGCAGAAATGAGAAGTTTTCAAACGAAACGTCCGGTTATAAAACTAATGTTCGATGGGTTATTTAACACAATCACTCAACAGAATTTGCCTCCGATTAGCAAACAAGCAGTTCGAGACCCCAATGTGATAGCACTGGCCCCTTTAGGAAATTGCCAAAAGCATGTGTCACATCAGTCACCAAGGAAAAAGTAGGCTCAAATACATGGTTTTCATAACTACTAACCTAGAGAAAGCTAAGAAAAGTACACAGCTTCAGAAAGACAAAGAATGAATGGAAACCTAGTCATGATTGGTCCTCTAATTACCCAACACTCTAATGATGCAAACCAAAACCTAGGAATTGGCAAGCATCAATGAGTAGTCGGGTTTCAAACAAAGATGTTCACTTAGGAGAACATAGGAAACAAAAGCCTTTCTTGAAGTTCAATGACTTGCAATGTCCTACATGCAAAAAGTGCCTTTACAGTGCAAATCATGATGAATGCGTCTTAGAATACTCTTAAGGTTAAATCCTCGTGCCTCTACACAGAATAAGGATGCAAAATCCCATAAGACAACAAAGAGATATATGCTCGTAGCAAAGTCAAGTGCATCTAAGAAACCAGAAAGACAGATTCCAACAGGACATAGGTTCTCAAACAAAAAGACTACCACAAGTCCTGAAAAACAATGACTCCTAGATCTTGTCTTAGCTGGAAATCGACGGGTAGAATTTCAAGACAATGGTCTTAGATGTGTTCCTCTGAAATATATTCCCTTTACACAAACAAGGTTAACATGAACCCGCGCTGGTTCAATATAGATAATCCCCCATATCATGCATGCAAACAAACTCTGGGTTTAAGTGCATGTACTTTATTCAATGATCAAAAGCAACAACGAATTGACCTAAATGCAGATGCACTACACAATGAAAAGCAGGAAAATCTCAGAGTGTGGTTGCTGAAATTTTTGATATCTAAGAAACCAGTGCCAGAATGGTTTCACAAAAGATGAAATCTTAAATGATGTTTGAACACAGCAATTCAAGCCTCGGTCGTCAATGTCAAATGGTGTCTGCTGAAAATAACACTTCAGGCCCCGTTCCTCAATGTTCAAAAGAAGTTTGATCGCAGCAGATCAGGCCTCGGTCTTCATGTCAATGATGTCTGTTCACATCAGTTCAGGCCTCGTTCTTCATCAAATGACTTCTGATCATAACCATTCAGAACTCGGAATTCAAGACCACATCAATGAACAGTCAAGTTCAAAGCTGGTTCCAAAAGTTGTTCCTTAAGCAAACAAGACAACTACATCACGACAAGAGTTGGAATTACTATTCCACCTTCACATAGCAAAGGGGGGGGGGGGGGGCGGGGGGGGGTGGGGGGGGGGGGGATGCGATGACAACAGGTATATATATAAGAATACAAAATTCTAAAAACTGAAAATTTCCAAAAAGAATTCTTCTCGACATGTCTCTTTGGAATCGATAACAGTTTACGTCTTAGAAATGTCGATAAACATTGACAACGGGTGTGTAAAAGAAGTTCGAGCGAGAGTTGCAAAATAGTTTCAAAACATAGTCATTTTTCCTAATTTTCTAGATGGCTTAATTGCAAATGTCAGAACATAATCCGGGACTTAAATAAAGGAAGGTTTATAACTAATCTCACAACGAGAAAATTACGTTTCTCGTCCTTGAGCTGTCCTTACAAGACATTCAATGTTTTTAGCTCAAGAAAAAGGATAGTGTACGTTTCAGTGCGCTTACCCTTACCGTTAGAAGAGAAGTCCTCTAACATTGGTTTTCAAAGTTGAACACCAATTTTTTAAGAATTTCTCATGACAAATCATAATCTTTCAAAATTGTGTGTTCAACACTCCAACCCTCACAATGTTTTCAAAAAGACAACAATTTTTCAATTGGTCATATTTTTGAGGGGGGTTTTTCGAAAAACAAAGTTTTAATGTTCTTGGATACATCATCAACGACCATTCTTATGTATTCAAAACATATCAAAATGTCCAATCCATTCCATGCTGACCATATTTCTCCCACAGATATTTCAAGACATATTTTAATCACAAGGTATATTCAAAAACTAAGTGTTTATTAATTAAAATAAGGGAAGGAACAATGTATTTAAAATATGATCTAATTGACTCAATGTGTTGAAAAGGTTTTATGGTTCGATCTTATACCCAACAACATCTTAATTTCACGACGATTCTGAAGTCATAAGGTGGTTAGGTTAGGAATCAATCCTATGATCCAACCAGAACCGGAGGATCTCCCCCAAGGAGAATCCAAAGTTAGAATAGCAATCCTTAGTAGATGAGAGGAATGTATATGGGAATAATGCCGACTAAGATTGAGCTAACACTGGAACAATCACAACAAGGTGTTAGTAATGACGTCCTGGTAAGCATTGAAGGCGTTGAAGAATGAAAAAGAAATGTATGGATAAAGGGTCTAAAGAAAGAAGCCCTCCACACAACTTAAGGCAGAAACCGGGTCAATACATATGCTGTCAGAATCACAAGTTGATTGCTGACATTGAAAACGACATCATGGACCCAGTGATGCAATGCCACAACCCTTCACTAGCCATTCGTGTTTCTCTCACAGAAACTTTTCTCATTTTTCCATGGAGATACAACGCGTTATCTACTGACATCTTCATCTGAGATCGTTGAAATTAATAAGGTTGGCAATACTCAAGCCTCCGAGTACTAAAACCAAAATGCACTAATCGAGTCTAGAGCCAAGAGATCAATAAAAATCTCGTTAGGACACATTCCATTTCAAACACTTGTTGAACATCATCAAGTTCACAAGCTGTTATCAAGAGTCCTACGCAATATCATTGTGATATTTGCCAGAACATCCGAGTGATACTAATGTATTCACAATGAAGATGGAAATCCTGCTTGAGCCAGCATCAAACAAGCTCTTGGTAGGTGACTTGCGAGATTCTATATGAATCAAACTTGTGACACTGGATACATTTGGTCGCAGTTAATGAATTTGACGGTTTGATGAATTTTGAGTAAAAACATTACACTCTCGATGGTGTTACAAAACTCTTTAACGAGGGACACTTCGATTGATTTTTCAAATCATTTTCTCGTTTATCACTAACGTAAACCTGCAGGTCAAACCGTGGTAACGGCAACACGTCATCCAATTACAAATGCTTTAATCTACGAAGACAAACTATCTTAGAAAGCTCAGATTTAAAGACAAAGAACTTCCGCTAAACTCAGATTTAAACTTTCAAGATAATCAAAAGTATGAGCATGTTTGGTCAAAAACAAAAGATCGCAAGATGGCACTAGACAATAAAGACAATGACAAGCTCAAATCCAAGATCACAAGCATGAAGGAACAAGCTTACAACAAACACGAAGACAAAGACCAAGAACAATCGAGCTTAAACGACAAAAGCAATCTCACTGATCTCATGAAGGAGTGTCATCAATGAACTCACTTTGAGGGAGATTGTTAGCCTCAATTTTATTGAGTCAATAAAGGAAGCTCGTTCCCGTGTTCAAGACCTCACTTCGGGGGAGATTGTTAGCCTCTATTCTAGGAGTCGCACAATGAAAGTTCGGTCACTCTAACGATGGATCTTCGTCTTTAATTATTAATGTTGTTAATAGGATAATATCGGATCGGGCTTCAATAATAACTCTAATATTGTATATGTTTCGGGTTTAATCCCAAGCAAAACCCGAGCCCGGGTCCTAGTTAAATATCTCGCGCGTCACTTTTAAGTGTCGGGGTATATAAGGAACTTTTCCACTTGGAAAAGTTAGTTGTTGAAAGTTGTTCATTTCTAAAAAAATCTTGTCTCTTTTCTCTCTCAACTCTCTCTCTAGTTTCTCTCTCTAAACAACTCACTCTCTTTCTCCTTTCTATTCGATTTGTGTTTGATTCTATGAAGTGAAGTTTTTACGGATCCTACAATTATGCTGACCATATTTTCTCCCACAGATTTTTCAAGACATATTTAAGCACAAGGTATTCAAAAACTAAGTGTTTATTATTTAAAATAAGGAGAGAAAATGTATTTAAAAATATGATCTACTTATTGACTCAATGTGCTGAAAGGTATTTTATGTTCGATCCATATACCCAATAACATCTAATTTTCATCACGACATCTGAAGTCAAAGGTAGGTTAGGTTAGAAATCACTCCTATGATCCAACCAGAACCCGGAGGTCTACCCAAATAATCCAAATTAGAAATAGCAGTCATTAGGTATATTGGAGAATGAAGGTATATGGGAATAAGCTGACTAAGATTGACTAAACACTGGAACAATCCACAACAAGGGTGTTAGTAATGAAACGTCCTGGATGCATTGAAGGCGTGAAAGAATGAAAAAAGAAATTGTATGGGATTAAAGGGTTCTAAAGAAAGAAGCCCTCCACACAACTTAAGGCAGAAACTAGGTCAATACATATGATGTCAGAATTACAAGTTGATTGCTGACATTGAAAATGACATCATGGACCCAGTGATGCAATGCACAACCCTTCCTAGCCATTCGGGTTTCTCTCAACAGAAACTTGTCTCATTTGTCCACGAGATACACACGTTATCTATTGACATCCATCATCGAGATCGTTGATATTTGAATAGGTGGCAATATGCCCCAGCCTCCGAGAACTAAAACCAAAATGCACTAATCGGTCTAGAGCCAAGAGATCAATATAAAATCTTCGTTAGGACACATTCCATTCAACACTTGTGAAACATCATCAAGTTCACAAGCCTGTTTCAAGAGTCCTACGTCAAATATCATTGTGATATTTGCCAAACATTCCGAGTGATACTAATGTATTCACAATGACGATGGAAATCTGCTTAAGCCAGTATCAAAACAACTCTTGGTAGGTGACTTGTAATTCAATATTGAATCAAACTTTGTGACAACTGGGATATCGATTTGGTCCAGTTATGACTTGACGGTTGATGAATTTTGATAAAAACATGACACTCTGCGATGTGTTTACAAAACTCTTTACGGTGACACGTCCGATTGATTTTCAAATCAATTTTTCTCGTTTATCACTAACGTAACCCCCAGCTTTATAATTGCCATGTTGGCAATCCCTCACCACTTTCCAAGCTTTTCGATGGCTGTGATTGACTCAAAAGAAGCACAAAAGAAATTGAAGGATGGGATTTGTTTTGGAATCACCTCACACAACAAGCACACTTGGTTTTTGTCTCTACAAAGAAACACAGAAGAAAGAAAAGAATGAAGTCCAAGACCTTAATTCGTTTTAGTATAAATAGAGCCATTGTAACCCAAGAAACCGGAGAGTGGTTTTTTCTTTTTATCTAGTTCTTAGTTAAATTTTAGCTTATTTTTATGCAATTTAATTTTCCAAGTCTTGTAACTTTAATTTTCGTCTTAATGAAATTTTGGAGTTTTTAAGTCAAATCTTGAATCTTTGTATTTCCTTTGTTAAAAGCATTACTTAATATGTTTTAAGTCTTATAAAATCATATAAGTCATTTGTTTTAACTCAAATACTAAGAAGATTAAAGAAAGTCACAAAAAATTCCACACTCAAATATACCACAGCTTATGGATGATAAGCCAGTTCTGGATGGGCTTATGAACTCTCGCTAGCTTGTTTTATACAAGCTAGAGCTTGTAGATTCTTTGATTAACCCTGTTTTGAGCAAGGGAGTTGTAAGTCTCTCTTTATCTTCTTTTTCTTATTTACTGTAGAACTGCTTATAGTGCTTATTTATTGTCTATATTTGCTTATTTATGCTTTATCATAATGTTTAGTGCTTATTTTGCTCAGTTGTTAGTTTAAAAGTGATTTGTGTAAATTCCTTAGTTAGTACTGTTAGTTATGAGTTAATGCTGTTAGATTGATTCAGCTTATTTAAGTGCTTATTCTTGATTGAAATCTGCTTATAAGTGTCTTATTTTGCTATTTGATAATCTGTTTTTAACAAACTAGGACCAAATCAGCTTAAAATAAAAAGAAAATTGATTTTTGAAAACTTTAAGGGGTGTTTAGTACTGCTGGTTCTATTTTGGAATTTTTAAAGCTAGCAGTACTAACTCAAAGCTAGCGGTACTAACTCTAAGTTAGTACCGGTAGTTAAAACTGTTAGTACTGTTAGTTCATTTTAGCTTATCAGCTTATTATTTCTGCTTATTTAAGATTTCCTTAGCTTTTTAGAGTAGATTAAACCATTTTCGTTTACAGTCTTTAGTAGAGCTTATTTAAGCTTATTCGCCTTTTCAAAGCAATTTTAATAATTTATCAGTTATAGCTTTTTAGCTTATTTGCCATTTTAGCTTATTCTAGTTGCTTATTCTTATGCCCAAGTGCTTAATAGGGGTGGTTAAATATCTGTTTTAGCTTATCTGCCTATTTCTTGTTTCATTGTGTTTTGTTAAAGCTAGCAGTACTAACTCTAAGCTAACAGTACTAACTTAAAGCTAGCGGTACTAACTCCAAGTTAGTACTGATAGTTAATACTGTTAGTACTGTGGTTAGTACTGCTGAGTTTCTCTTGTTTAACTTGGCTAAATTGCTTGCTGAATTTGCTTATTTAGTGGTAGTCTAGCTTATTTGGTTTTGTCTTAAGTTTATTTGAGCTTGTTTGTGTCTTAGTTTAAAAGTTTTAAGTGTTTTTACCATTTCTAGCTTTTATGCTTGTTCTAGCTTATTTTCCTTGCTTATCTTTGTGTGCATTTGCTTATTAGGTTTAGTGCCCAATCATATCCTTGTCATATTCAAACATTGATTATCATTTCGTCATTCGATTTTCCATTCAAGCCTCGTTGGGACATAACGACCCGGAAACACTCTATACTACTTTCGGTTTCATTGATTTTGTGGATTTTGATCCTTGTTATATATTTATATTTATTTATATGTAAAAAGGAGTAAGAATACGCGAGTCATGGACGCTACAAATGAACCGCCTGCCAATCGCAAGCATGAAGGTTTGTGGTCATCTTTTGGGTTTTGTGTTTTAGCGATTTTTTTCAATGGTTTTTAGGTGTGGTGGAATATTGAAAGCTCAAAATTTGTTAAAAGCAATCTCCAATTTAAT
>BQNB010168064.1:940-13928 GCA_026074375.1 Tanacetum coccineum
AATTCGAGTTTGTGGTTTTGAAAACGGTTCGAATGCGGCTTTTTAGCTTCGTACGCCTAGAATAACAACCTCGGGGCTTCTTTTTGTTGGTTTCTTTGCTTTGTTTCTTGATAGCAGTTTTATATACACTATAAAATATACTATAAAATAATATTCCACAAGAGCAATTAAGAAAATTCCCTAAGGAAAATTCACTCTCAAAAATATATATAATATAATATATAATACGTATATTAAACCGGGCAAATATGATCACCCGGGTCGTTTCCCCAACAACTAGTGAAATTGAATCCTTGTTTAAGTCTGTATTATGATTTGAATAAGAAAATAGATGATTTGATAAGCTATGATTACTAAATAAAAAGCAACAATTAAAATTGAACAATTAAAGGCAATTAAACAATTAAACAAATACAAGGAACAAATAAAACACGACAATTAAGCAAATAGACTAAAATTAAACCCTAAGATTGCAAACTAATTTTCTACACCTAAATTAGGATAAAAGAAAATTTTAAGAAAATTAAAAATATTTTTTAGATTATTTTTGAATTTTTTATTAATTAAAAACTATTTAATGTTAATTAAATACTAAAAATAAAAAAAATATAAAATAATTGAAATTATATTTTTCCTAAGTAAAATAAGTAAAAAGAAGATTTTAGAAAAAGAAATTACTATTTTTGGTGTTGGGATCTGAGATTTGATGATTACAAAACTACATATGCTTATATGAAGATAAATGAAACAAGAAGGACTTAATATGATATGTTAGTCTTTGAAGTGTGTGTGTGTACACTGAATCAATGTAGACGTCTAGTATAGTGGAGGTGTAGCCTCAAGGATCTTTGATCCCTGTTACAGTTCATTGATGTAACCGTATTATCTTGATCAAATAATATTGGGGCTGTGGAGAATGTTTGGTAAAACCTTGTTCATATCTTTGTTCTTATTCCGCTTTGTTTTTATAACTTATGAACATTGATATTATCCTAGATAAAGGTCTAAACAACCCAAGCTACAAAGATCTAAGGAGACCTTATTGGTTTCCACAATTGGTATCAGAGCCATGGGGCTCTCGATCTAGGATCTACAAGGTTTTTTAAAGAAACCTTAAAAACCCTAATTTTCAAGAAACCGATTTGTGGTAAAAGTTTTATGAGGTTTTGGAGTTAAATTGCTATAACAATCTTTATGATCGTCCTCTCTACCTTTTTTGGCATGCAATACGAACTCAAGTATAGTTATTATTCAAGTGTTTTTCTGGTATAATTAAGTTTTTTGGATCTTAAATTAAATAAAAGGCTTATTTGGTGATTTATTGATTAATTGATTACAGAAGATGAATGTTTAATTTGCTTATATGAAGATGAAGTGGAATTTTTCAGATGTTGTTCTTAATATATCTTTTGTCCTTTGAAGATAACTGCTTGTATATACGTTTTATGATGAAGACTTTGATAAAACTAATTTTATTTACCTAATGTAAGAGAAACATTGTAGTACACACAGTATGTGTACTATCACTTGGCATAGTGACTCATGTATGGCATGCTGATTTAACAAAGATCGAGTCTACTCATAAAACGAAAGAAGAAGATTATGAGTTCTTATCAGATTATATTGCAAGACATTAAGATACAAAATTTTGGGTTATTCTACTTCTACATCAAGTTCGTTATACTTAGTTTTCTTCATCTGTAATCATTACATAAGAGCTTACAGAATTGAAGATTCAAGAAATGGTTAACATATGGGTTTCAGGGGAAGCTTAATGTTAAAATGTTTAACCATTAATAATGTTACATCAAGATGAGGTTTTTTACTACTGCTAGCCTTTGTTAACTGAACTGCTAGTGCATGTTTCTTCTACATGCTCAAGTTCATTTTTCTTAAGGTGCGTAATGGAGGGAAATTTGGGACATTGGAATACTTGGATTGGAAGTGTAATATTGGTTTGTGGTTGTGAAGATCAAAGTTGCATACTTTAGTCTCCTATTTGATATTGACAAAAAGGGGAAGAAGATTTGATTAAATGCAACTTGTAGATTCTTGTTGGTATAGTATGGATTTAAGTGAAGTTTCATTCATATATCAACTTCAAGGGGAAGTTCGTGCTTATTTGTTTTTGTCATTATCAACAAGGGGAAGATTGTTGGAATTATTTTAAGTTGATAAGACAAACACGAATAGAAACAAGATCGAAACAAAATGACCCAAAGTCGTCATTGTGGGATTCAACAAGATGTAGAAGAAAATAAAGATTGTCAAAAAGAGATCATGATGAGAGATCAAGAAGAAATAATTTATTTTGGTCAAAATGAAGATTGGTCAAAGATGAATATTTAATTTGGTCAAAATGAAGATTTTGTGTCAAAGATGATATTTAATTTGGTCAAAATAAAATATTTCGAACATTAATATCATTTAATAGTTCCATGTAAAGCCTTGACTCCTTATGCTATAAAAAGGAGGTCTAGGCATATTTTTTTGGATCATCCAGAAAAGTGTGTGTGTACACTGGATCAATGTAGACCGTCCTCGTATATGGAGGTGTAGCCACAAGGGATCTTGAACCCTGTTACAGTTTCATTGAGTAACCGTTTACTTGATCAAATATTATTTGGGGCTGTGGAGAATGTTTGGTAAAACCTTATCCATATCTTTGTTCTTATTCCGCTTTGTTTTTATAACTTATGAACATTGATATTATCCTAGATAAAGGTCTAAACAACCCAAGCTACAAAGATCTAAGGAGATCTTATTGGTTTCCACATTTGGCTTTTTAGATTAAAAGATATGATTTTTCTAAAATTAAAAACTATAAAAATAATAAAATTATTAAAAATAGAATCCTAAAATTTTTATAAAAATTATACTAAATAAAGAAAATATGCAGAAATTTAATAAAAATAAAAGCCCTAATTTTTACTTTTTATTTAAACCTTAATTAAACTAATTGAAAGCTAAACCCTAATTACTAATAAAAATAGTAGATTTAACTAAAACTTAACAAAAGACTTAACTAAGGACTAACTATGCAAATACTAGAAGGACTAACGGAGCAAAGATACTAACTGATGAAGGTCTAACTGAGAATCAATTAAAAACTAAACATTACAAAACCAGTCCCTGAGGATCTAACCCGACTTCAAATTAAATTCAAATAAGCCTTAAAAATAAGTTGAGAACAAAAAATGCTTAAAATCAAAAACTTTCAAAAGCAAAGTTGTAGAAGAGGATGGTGTGAACAAACTTAACAAAAGCACTTTGGACTGAAAACCAATAATAAGCTCAAAAAGAACTTATTTATAAGCTGTTTACAGAAACTAGACTTTTGCCTAAGTTTTTACTTAACAGCTTATAAAAAGCTCATTTTAAACTCAAATCAAAGAGTAAAAAGATGTTTGGACAGCTTATGATATGTATTAACTATAATTGAAAAGAGAACTAGCTAAATGATACTAGAGCTTATCTGAATTTAAGTGGCAAAGATGCTAAGTCAGAAAATAAGCTGAAATCCTTAGAATCAAATTAAGCTTAAAAGCTTAAAAAGCAATTTCAAACTATAAGCTTTTGAAAATTAATAAATCTACTCAATCACTATCTATTTAAGCTATAAATTCAACTTCCATAAGCTAGAATTCAAAATTTTAAGAAACTTACTTACTACTTACTGTTTTTGGTATTTTAGTTTTCTTAGTTGAAATTTGACAGCTAAATAAGCTAGTAAGATAAGCTAGAAAATGAGATTTAAGACTTAATCTATACTAAGCTCTAACTAAACTATAAGCTATGTGAATTTTAGACTTAGTTGAAATTTGACAGCTAAATAACTGATGTTACTACTGCTGATGCACTTTGCAAATGATCTAGAAATAAATGCAGGCCACTAAGGTGGAAACCTCTGCACTAAACACACTCAATAAGAGTGTTAAAAACAAGAGCAAGCAAAATCCAAGCCTTTAGAGGCTTGGATCAAAGTTTTATAAGTAACAAAAAATTCTAAAAATGCCCTGGTGCAAATCTAAGAAAAATAAACTCAAACTTTTTCATTATTGAAAACTAACCTATAAAAACTGAATTACTACTCATTTTAAATGAGAACACAGATGACTCAAACAAATTTCACACCCTAATTTGACTTTTGCAGGTCAAACCATCCTATGCCAAACACCCCTTATAAATTTGGCAGATTCTTATAAAGCTTTGAAAATGAAATCTACCTAGCCTAACTTGATTACCAGATGATAAACAGCTTTTAACTAACTTATTAAACATAAACTAACAACTGCATAAGCAATAATCTAAGATTTACACTACTTTCTACTATTTTTGGTTTTTTATAGTTTTTAATGACAGAAATTGAACTATAGAAAATCTAAATACTTAAACTAAAAACAGAAAATAAGAAACATATAATAAGCACAAATGAAATCAACTAAACTAAAATAAGTAGATAGAACAAGCAAATAAGCAATCCTACACTATTAAGCAACAATTAAGCTAATTGTGAACTAGAAATGAAAACAGGAAAAGTAAATGAAAACTTACTTGTGCCTTAGCTTATCAAAGGCATAAACTGCTCTTAGAGCTTTGCTACAAGCTCCCTAGCTTATAAATAAGCTAGGGTAATAGTCCTTGGGAGCTCATCCATTTTAAGCTCCCCTTCCTTAAGCTTTCCATTTCTTAAGCAAAGGTAAATAGGATTTAAACTGATTTTCAAAGTTAAAGTATGATTAAAGCAGATTTGAGCTTAAGCTTATAGACTTAAAGGGCTAACTAGCTTATTGAGAGCTTATGACTTTAGCTTGTCATTTTAGAGGATAAATGAGAGCTTATGAGAGTAAACAAAATTATTGTAGAGATTTAAAAACTGAATTTCATTAATAAACTTGATTACAATGCTTGAAAATTACAACAGAAAAAGAAATTACATAGATTAAAATTGAAAATTAAGCTAAAGCTACTCTACTCCTCTCCCTCTCATGTGTGTGAAGGTGAGGGCTATTTATAGCCAGTTGGTGAAGCTTCCCGACCTTGCCTTCTTGCCCACGCTCCTCTTAATCATGCCCGTTGGATTCTTCAATCATTGGGGATTGATTCATAGCCGTTAGATCACATATGTGCACACACGGATTGCCAGCGTGGCAATCCGTGATGTGACATATGTGTTACTTCTGTGAGTAGCTCGCATTCTAAATTCCTCTTCCCTTTGTGCTTTTTAGCCATCCAACGTGTCATTCCTTTCTTGGGATTGACCAATGAGGAGGCTTGATGATGTAATGACCCTGTACACATGTTCCTTGACCATTGAATTGTCCAAATTATCCTTTAATTATAAAAAACCCTTTGATATGAGGCAAGGGTGATTTAGGGAAGATGATGAATAGTAAAATAGATCTTGGCGCCAATTTTTGTTTTTTAACTGAATACGCGTTAAAATAGATTTAAACTTTGAGCGAATGGCATTTCTAGTCCTTGTCTTTATTTCCTCCATTTCTAGTTATAATTAGGTTTTAGAAATTGCAAAACCAGCCCTTGTGGTTTATGAAAAAGGAAATGGGCTAGGGTTTTGGGCTTAAGGATCCGAGTAAGGCCCATTTGGGTTTAGGGACCATTTATGAATTTTTCTGAAAGTTGAGGGGCTTAAGTGGAATATTTTGGGCCTTGTTGACTTTTGTTGACCATGATTTGACCACTTTGACTGAGGGTTTGACTTTTCCTGGCTTTGCTTCCGGCTTTTGTTTACTCTTTCGTTCTTGTGTTTGTGCTTGCCCGTTTTTGATTGTTTTCTTGTGATTTTTGATATATCCGTACCTGCACACACAAAACACAAATACAAGCATATCTTTGCCACTTTTTTGGTCTGTTTTGGGTTTAATTGGGTTATTTTAGGTATTAATTGATATGTGTATTCTACACTTATCAATTACAAGGCTAAATTTCACAAATTCAAACCACAAGTACCCAATACTATGAAACTAAGATTCAATCTTAAAGAATGATCAAAAACTTATTAAACGGCCTCAAATGTGATGTTTAAAGTTGGAAAATGGGTCAAAACAGGCTAGCAGTACTAACATGGGTTAGTACTGCCCATAGCCAAACACCGCTTTAAAAACTTAAAAGGCATTTCTAAGCTTTTAAATTTAAGATTTAAGATCTAAACTTAAGATACCAGATATTTTTAAGCTATCATTACACCTAATGAGCAGATTTAAACATTCAAAAAAGCTAGAACAACAAGCTAAAAGCTAATACTACTTTTTAAGATTTTTAACTTATTTTAGACTTAAATACTTAAAACTAAGATTTAAACTATAACTAAGCATAAAACATGATCAAAACATATTCAAAAGACAAATAAGACAGAAATAAGTAATAATAAGCATAATGATAAGCAAGAATAAGCAATAAGCAACTTTTGACTTAAAATGGAAAAATGAACTTACAAGAACCCTCTACTTGAACAAGGGCATAAAGTGCTCTCAGAGCTTATCAACAAGCTCTAGCTTGTTTAAAAAAATAAGCTAGTAAAAACCCTATAAGCCCTTCTCTCTTTGGCTTATCTTCCTAAAAGCTTTTGAGTAATATTTGTGAACTAGTTCTTAAACAACAATAAACTAGAGAGTTAATGTTGCTTAAGGTTTAAACAGCTTATAAAAGAGCTTAAATGAACTTATAAAAATACTTTGAAACAACAATGGAACTTGAACTTTATAAAACAGAATTTTAGAACAACATAAACTTCAAACTTTCATTAACTAAAAAATTACAAGGCTTGAAAAGTAAATGACATTTAAGTATAAACTAAGCTATAAAAACTAGCTAGCTGCCTTTTGTAGGCTGGAAATGTCCTATATATAGATAAAACACTAAGGACTTGGCTCTCTCTTTGTGTGCTTCTTCTGTGAGTTCTCCAGAGAGTGTGTTTCTTGTGAGAGTGAGTTGTAAAAATTCATCTTAGCCATCCAAATTGTGTGCTCTCCGTGTTCATCAATTTGAGCCCTTCAATTTTTGTTTTCTTCCTTTGACCTAATAAGAATTCGAGGGATTGCCAAGGTGGATTGATAGTTTTATGAAGTGGTGTTATGGGGGTATGATTTTGTTTTGTCCGTTTGCAGGAGTGTGAACAAAAGTGATGGGTGAATAGTAGGGATTTGCGGGAAATAGATTTTGGGTACTCTGCATTTGATTGGGGTAACGGGGTTATACTCTGTTTTTGTCATATGTTTGCATCATTAGTCCTTTTGGACTAACAATGTTAGTCCTTGAGGACTAACTATGTGAAGGTTAAGGAGGTGTTGGGTTAATGATAGTTAACGGGTGTTATGGGTTTAAATGTTGGGCCTGGTATAGTTTAAAAGGGTATTGGGCTTTTATACGACTTAAGTCTTATAAGTCTTGTACATAAATGCTTAATGGGCTGACCCGTCCCATTAGATAGGTGTGGGTGGGCCCATTAAGTATCTCTTCGGTATCAGCTTCGTCTTTGACTTTTGACTTTGACTTGGTTGACTTTTTGGTTGACTTTTTGGCTTTGACCTTGACTTTTTTAATACTCTTTCCATTCCGTGCTCGGTTTTGTCCGTTTTGGCTTCATTTTTGTCCTTTTCTTAGATATCCGTTACCTGCACAACATAAATGCAAAACACACAAATACAATGTATTTTTGGTATATTTTTAGTCTTTTAAGCATGTTTTCCTAGGTAAATGGTATGTGTAATTAAGCACATACTAGTCTGGTTTTTACATTCTACTACCCCATTTGATTAAGGTGTATGTGAAGCCGAGAACTTATGTGATATGCCATTGGCATCACAAAAAGCTATGAATTGTGCCTCATTATTAAATTTTCGACCATGATCTATATGAATTGACACAATAGGACAACCGGTTTGGTTTTGAATTTTCTTGCTCAAAATTTCAAATTGATCTACGATCTTTGTTTATAAAACCAACTCCGGATTTTAAGAAAGGTTTATAAAATTGTTTGAATTCATTTTTCAGTGGCAATGGTGATGTGTTGTCGTTGTATGGTATATTTAAGATGATTCAAGTTTTAAATTTATATTTTGCCGACTAAACCAAAAACAACACTTTAACGGGCAGTGTACCCGATCGGTAGTAGTTTCGTGGTAAGTTGGGTGTCAAACACTTGAAGCGAGGTTAAATCTATCAATTTAATTAATATTTTGGTTATCTAATCTATGTCAATTTTATTCTATTCTAAACCTATGTTAAACCTATGTCAGTCTAAATCCTAATTCTAACGGGAAAAGGGGGTTTTCAGCCTAAGAGACTGACACGGTTTGGTTGGTGTCTATAATTAATTCAAGGCACTTTTACCCATGCAAGCTAATTAACAAAAGATAAAACAGCGGTCGAACCTTATATAAGAAAACTGTATTAACCATTATTAATCTGATTAGAATATTGGTTTGTTTATTTAGTGTAATGATTTCTTCTATCGAGGTGGAATATCATTCTTAAGACTTAGGCGTTACATCATCCTAAGACCTAGACACAATAATTCTGTCACAATTAAAGCATCCGCATAAAGCATCCTTATTTGCTGATTATAATCTATCTTAGGGATTAAAGCACTGGTAATCTTATTAAACCCTAGATCATAGAGACTTTACCTACTTACCGCTTAATGGCAATTTATACACTAGTAGTCCACTTGTCCAACTATCCAATGGAATCATAACGTTACTTGTTGAATTATCTAGGTCACTTGCTAGTCAACACGATCAATAAACCATTGGCAATATTTAATTAACTAGTTAAGCCTGAAGCATATCCTAGACACAGATTAAAAGGACAATATTTGTGTAACTATGATTCTAGATGTATAAATCACTATATGGAGAGATATCCCAGACTCTATATCTACTTGGTCCGCTTCACTAGATCCAGTTGAATGATAGGTCGCATACAAAAGCGCGTAAACAAGTATAAATTGATAAACAGAAACAAGCACTCAACAATAAATCAAGAAATTGAGATAAACAAATACCAAACATTCAGATCTTCATAATAATGGCTAATACCCGAAGGTATTAGCCTTCAAACGTCATAATAAATACAAGAGTAATTATTTAGACAAGGTAAACTAACCGAGTTAACGAATGATACCGAAAACTGAACGATTACTAAAGTATATGGAATTACATGTTGTCTTCTATGGAATTGATAACTTTGCTCGACCTCTTCTGCTCTTTTTCTCTTCTAAAAATCGACTTTTGTTGTTTAGGTATAGAGAATATGATTTAGCACACTTATAAGGTTTGAAAGTCGGTTGGATACGGCGTATCCAAGTGTTGGATACGGCGTATTGGGGATTTCTTAGAGTAGGGACCACGCTTGATATCTTCCAGAATATTTAAATGTTATATCTTAAATACGGCATATTGAGTCTCTCTGGATACGGCGTATTGATCTTTATCCTTCTGTGGTCTTTGGTGAGTGCAAGCACGGATATGCCGTATCTTCTTTGATGGATACGTCGTATTGGTCTTCAGAATAGTAATCTTCAAAATATCTTTATTTAAGCTCCAAAATGCGCGCCTTTTGCTAACTTTCACCAACTAGAGAACCGGTAGACGTAGTGTATAGGAGAGGGGGTAAGAAAGAATATCGTGACAGATTGAATAGGGTGATGGAGAGATGGGTAGATGTGTGATATATGTGCAGAAAATACCAAACATTAGGTGAGAGAGGAGCCTGGGTAACCGTAATGAATATCAATACTTTTATTGACATACGAGATATTGGCATCAAGAACTTTCAAGAACTAAGAACGTCAGCAGCTGGGTGGGAGAAAAGTGCGATGAAGGGCTCAAAGTAGTAGAATGAAATCTAACAAATGCGGATATTAAATAGGAATCACGTCAAAGATAACAGTATGGCATGGGTCAAAAGCCCGAGGGAGCGAGAGAGGGATAGGCTGCGGGTGGGGGTTGGGTGTGAATTGAGGAGGAAATAAAATGTAGAGGAGGTAGGATATATGATCTAAGGCGGAGGCGACAAAGTAGAGGGTATAGTTTGGTAAGAGTACAGTAACCGAATTGATGATGGATGAGCTAATGAAACTTGGAAATAAAATAACAGAAACAGGACTAAATGATTAAGGGGGAAAAAAAAGGGTAACAGGGATTGTCCCGATAGTAGGGAAAGAGCAAAAAACAGCGACGATGGAGACGAAAAGGGAAGTATCATACCTATGGTGGCACTTCAAGATTTACACCTTGTTAGGTCTTGAATTCAGGATCAATAAGCAATAGAGTGTTTAGTCTAAAAAGAGAAAGATAGAAAGTAGAGAGAGAAAGAGGGAGGAGGAGGATTAGAGAAAATGATTAGATTGATTATAAGACCCCCACTAATGAGGAGGTGATGGGGTATTTATACCCATATTACAAGAATGAGCATGGAGCTCTTGTCTTTTAGACTTTAACTATTTATCGGGTTTCGTGACTTATTTTAGTCACGAACCTTTCATCTAATCTATTAGACAATATTATTTTTCTAATTATTACAAGACTCGATCTCAATAAGATCGTCACTTTTTATCATTCCTAACACAGACTTAGAAGGACAGTATTTGTGTAACTATGATTCTAGATGTATAAATTACTATATGGAGAGCTATCTTGGACACTAGATCTACTTGGTCCGTGTCACTAAATCCAGTTGAATGATAGGTCACATACAAAAGCGCGTAAACAAGTATAAATTGATAAACATAAGCAAGCATTCAATGATAAATCAAGAAATCGAGATAAACAAATACCAAACATTCAGATCTTCATAATAATGGCTAATACCCGAAGGTATTAGCCTTCAAACGTCATAATAAATACAAGAGTAATTATTTAGACAAGGTAAACTAACCGAGTTAACGAATGATACCAAAAACTGAACGATTACTAAAGTATATGGAATTACATGTTGTCTTCTATGGAATTAAATACGTTGCTCGACCTCTTCTGTTCTTTTTCTCCTCTGAAAATCAACTTTTGTGGTTTAGGTATCGAGAATATGATTTAGCACCCTTAAAACTTATTTTTGAGTTTTGTATTTATAGGGTCTGGAAGTCAGTTGGATACGGCGTATCCAAGAGTCGGATACGGCGTATTAGGGATTTCTTGGAGTAGGGACCACGCTTGATATCTTCTAGAATATTATAATAATTCCATATCTTGATTATGATGTATTGAGTCCTCTAGATACTGCACATTGAGCTTATTCCTCTATGGTCTTTGGTGAGTGCAGGCACGGATACGCCGTATCTTCCTTGATGGATACGGCGTATTGATCTTTAGAATAGTAATCCTCAAAATATCATCATTTAAGCTCCAAAATTTGCGCCTTTTGCTAACTTTCACCAATTACTCTATAATTACTGCAATTCTCAAATATAAACGATTAAGTAACAATTCTTTGCAATAATTATACAAAATGGGTTAATAACATGGGATAAATGATGCTATAAAATAGCCGTTATTTGATGTCGTCAAATATCCCCCCACTTGAATCCTATTTGTCCTCAAGTAGCCTTTAGAAGTTTATAAAAATGTATCAATAAGGATATTTTCCGTTAAAGCACTTATTCGATCTATTACATGTACACAACCAAACACCTCACGAAATAGGAAGATGAAAACACTTAAATCACTCAACTAATCTATGTGGTAACATGTAACTAATTCGCTCAATTTCTTAGTCGTGACGAGTATTCTATCATAAGCTTGGCAAGCATACACATCTCCACCACTAAAGCTAAGGAGTAACAAGTTTATAAAGGTAAATATGGGTTTCTGTATGGAAAGGTGTACGGTTTGATCATTCTATAATCTTTCACCAGAAGTACCACTCTAACAAGGTAGCTAAAGCACACAGACACACCCGGAACGCCGGGATAGACATGTGTGTTCGATCACATCCCTATTCGAATTTAACCAACGGTTAGGATGAAGAATGATATAGGGTAGGAACCTTCTAACTTTCACCAAAAGTCGTAAACCAACGAGGCAGCTAAGACATGCATACATGGCCGTAACGACGGAATAGACATGTGTGTTCGATCACATCCTCATTCGAATTTAACCAACGGTTAGGATGAAGAATGATATAGGGTAGGAACCTTCTAACTTTCACCAAAGTCGTAAACCAACGAGGCATCTAAGACATGCATACATGGCCGTAACGACGAAATAGACATGTGTGTTCGATCACATCCTCATTCGAATTTAACCAACGGTTAGGATGAAGAATGATATAGGGTAGGAACCTTCTAACTTTCACCAAAATTCATAAACCAACAAGGCAGCTAAGACATGCATACATGGTCGTAACGACGGAATAGACATGCATGCTCGAACAAGTCCTCATTCGCGTAAAACCAGTGGCTAATCATTAGGTGAGAGGGAAGTAAACTGTTGTTAAATAAAAATCAAGAAACAAATAGATTAAGACTTAATATACAAGTTGCTAGACACTTTTTCCCCGACCGTTACCATGATAAAGACACAACTATTTACAACATCTTGATTATAGATCAAAAACAACAACCTAAGTTGGCGTTCCCGTAACGATCAACTTCCCAATCATCCCAAAACTTTACATACTCTACAAGGTAAGTGGCGATATCTACCACTTTGTACAATACTCTACATCGTTGATTTTTTTGTTGTGTATCAACGAATAATCGATCCTTCGTGTAATTCCTTTGGTAATGCTCTTTGCGAAATGATTATCTTTAAACTTTCTTCGTTCTTTGGATTCACCAATAATTGTGACGGTAGTAAAATCACATGACCCATTTGCAATGTGCAAATTTCCAACCGCACCAAAGATAGAAAATGACACAAGACTCGGGAAATATAAACTTTACACTTTAAGTAACTAGCAACTGTAAATTAAACTAAATCTAACAGGGTAGGTTAAGGTGTAAGGGTGTAGAAACAAATAGTTGGTGTAG
>BQNB010168065.1:3604-13928 GCA_026074375.1 Tanacetum coccineum
TGAACAAGTGAAGCTTCGGGATTATGTAACAAATACTTTGTCAAATCCAATGTATCGGTTTTAAATGACTTTTTGGTCATTCTATATATATCTTGTGTTATTGATCATTGAAGTAACATGTTATTGATCATTGAAGTAACATGCCCCGGACCCTTATTTCGCTGCGACCCAATTTGGGGGTGTTACAGATTGGTATCAAGAGCCAAGGTTATAGAGAACCAGGTCAAATATTTTTGCTGGACTATAACCGTTTTCAAACATTGCATACATACAAAGGGATTTTCACGGGACATACATATGTGCATACATTCATGCATACACTAGTTGTTGCATTAGTTGGTTGGACTAGATGCATTCTTGATTGATATACATGTTATGATATACATGTATATTACTATAAGGGTCTTATATTAAATACTAATATAAGCTATTTTGGATTTTCAGATTCAGTCATGTCAGATTCAGATGAATCAGGGGTCACATACACGAAGATATCTAGTACATTTGAGGAGTTTTCAGATATAAGATCACCAGGAGTTGTACCATAACCGGACTACATACCAGGCCCCGAGGAGCCACAGTCACCACCTCAACTAGATTATGTTCCAGAGCCGATATACCCCGAGTATATGCCACATGAGGATGAGGTGTTTCCGGCGGAGGAGCAGCCACTGCCTGCTACTGACTCACCCACTGCTCAGTCACCAGATTCTGTTCCGGAGTCTGATCCTGAGGCGGACCCAGAGGAGGATGATGACGAGGACCCTGAGGAGGATCATGTTGATTATCCTGCCGATGGAGGAGATGACGACGATGACGAAGAGGGGTCATCAGAGGATGATGAGGATGATGATGATGATGATGATGAGGAAGAGGAGCACCCAGCTCCTGCCGACTCTGTAGTTGTTGCTTTACCAGCTACGGATCAGGCCCCATCTGCGGAGGAGACAGAGGCGTTCGAGACTGATGAGTCTGCGGCCACACCACCACCACACCCTGCATATCGTGTGACAGCTAGGATTTCTATTCCAGCTCTTATAATATATATAATTTATATATATATATATATATATATATATATATATATATATATATATATATATATATATATAAAATATAAATACGTAATAATAAGGAAGATAATCAATAATAGTATAGTAAGTATTTCCATCGGGTTAAGAAATTCACTTTTAACCAAAGTGATATCTCAAGAAGCTCACGGGTCGTTATTCTCCAACGAAGTGCGAATTGAAAATCGGAAACGTTCGTGATCGCGCGTTTTGAATGGTTTGAAAGATTTTTGATTTGGTTTCTAAATCTACTAAAGGGAAAAGCATATAAAAGAGAAGCTAAGCTTTTGGTTTTAAACTATTTTTATACTAGAAATTAAACTAATATTAATTCTACGATTTAAAACTACAAGATTATACTAAAAATGATCTAAAAATATAAATGACTAATATGCTTGCTAAGTGACGTGAAATGTTTATTAAGTGCGGGCTTAGGATCAAGAAATTAAATGACAAGTAAAATAAAATGCTTAAAAAATGACAAGAAATTAAATTGCATTAAGAATAAATGACGGAATGTAAATCGAAAAGATAATAATAATGACTAATAATTTTTTAAATCTTTTTAAACCCGCACCTAAATTCCAAATCACTAATCACTTAACTAGCACTAAGAAATCTACTCACTACTCATAATGAAATTCAATTCATCAAACATAAAATAAATCTACACTAAGCATGGCATAAATCAATTAGGCAAACATAATATGAAACAATAAAATAAATCTACTCTAAGTATTGAAAAGGGATTAGAAAATGGAACCGAATTGGAGACCCGCAATTAAACTAAAACCACCCGATTTATTTAGCTAAAACAAATAATCAAATTCGGTCTAGCTAAATAAACCCTTAAGCTCCGCGCCTCGTGAGTTGACCGGTACCAAAACAACCAAAATATAACAAACTGTTAAAAATTAATAACATTTTATAAAACTTTTAACTTAACGATATCTGCTACTAAACTACTTGGTCCAAAACTTAACTCTAAAATCCAAACTTAGTCTAATCTAACCATCCAAATCATGGCCCAAGCGAACCAGATATAGGCCCAAACGGTTAAGTCCAATTCCAAATTAAAGTCTATAATAAATTGCAAATCTAATCAACACAGATCCGATCGAGGCCCAAAGCAATTCTAAAAATCAAATGCACCCTACTTTAGAAATTTACTACTGGCTTAATGAATCTAGCCATGAACACTTATAAAATAACCAATTCAAAATTGAAACAAAGAAATAGCTAAACCATAGAACCACAAACGAACCAAAAAGCATCTAACTAATTTTTATTTTGAAACGAATCTACGCAAAAGAGATTTTAATTTTCTAGTTAAACAATTATTATGCCGAGTGGAATTTTAAGCTAAGACTCAACCTAATAAGCTAGGCTTATACGGATAAAAAAAACGAGCTAAAAAAACAAAATATAAAAGCAAAATTAAAAACTTTTATAGATTTGAGCTAAATCTAAACTCAAATAAACCATAAGATTAGCTTATTTGAAACTAGGATATAAGCTAAAAGTAGAACAATAAGCAATTATAACAAACTTGAAAATAAGCTTAAGACAAAAACTTATTGATTGAAACTTATAAAGGAAACAAAGGATGGAACGAATAAGCTTTTTAAACTTATTCGATCTACACTTCTTTCGCTATAAGCTGCAAAATAAGCCGAAAATAAGCTTATGAAAAACTTATTAACAATAAGCTCGAAAATAGAAGAAAAGAATTAGAAATAAGTCACGAGTAATTTTAATCCAAACACCAACTTTATCTCATTAACTAATAAGCCTAAGAGTACAATAAGACAAATCCAATAAGCTCACAAAAAGCTTTTACAATATTTCTAAAACTAAAAATAAGCTACACCTACTCCTAAAACTCAATAAACTAAAAATAGAAAATTTAAATCTAACTCCTAAAAAAGTAATAATCCCCAAAAATGAGAGGAGTGGGTTCATTTTATAGCCAAGTTGAGGGAAAAATGTAAAATTGGTCCAATCATTAGATACTTGATGAGCCAATCATTGGATGACTTTTCACTTCACACGGATAACCAATTTCTTACAATAAGATCTAACCGCTCGCATAGGGGCACGTGGCCATTTTCATTGCTTAATTTCAACGCATCATCTCTGTCCGTTTGATTTATACATTTGCAATTTTGAAATGAGTTTGATAACATTGCCTTGTACACGTGTCATGATTCCATTCGTTGTCCACATATGTAGTGCTCTATCACGTGCAAATGGATGATTTAATTAAACCACACATGGTGTGACGTCATACCCTCCATCCTAATTTTATTTCATGAAAAATCAGTTTATAACATGGGAAGTGGTCTCAAAATCATGGGCCCTTGTTGGGCTTAGCAATGAATTGGTTGGCCCGGCTCATTAAGTGGGTTACGGGTTAATGTATTGTCAACTTTTGTAATATTCAACAATGAACAAGTAAAGCTATATGCTTTTGTATTAAGTCTTTCAATTAAATCCAATGTATCATTTTAAACGACTTTTTGTGTCGTTCTTATATATCTTGTGCTATTGATCTTGAAGTAACACGCCCCGGACCCTTATTCCGCTGCGACCCAATTTGGGGGTGTTACAGATTGGTATCAAGAGCCAAGGTTATAGAGAACCAGGTCAAATGTTTTTGCTGGACTATAACCGTTTTCAAACATTGCATTCATAAAAAGGGGTTTTTATGGGACACTAGTTGTTGCATTAGTTAGTTGGACTAGATGCATTCATAATTGATATACGTGGTTATAATATATTACGTATATTACAATAAGAGCCTTATATAATATACTCATATAAGTTATTTCTGCTGGTCACAGTAGTCATGTCAGCTGATTCCGCCGTTACCTATACTTCTGTTCACTCTGAGGCACGATCTTGGAGTATTCCATCTGAGGATCCTTACGAGGAGGCTGCCCGACAGTTGTTGGAGCAGGCACCACGTTCTCCAGAGTATGTACCTGAGGACCATGTACCAGTGTACATTCCGGAGCCTGAGCATCCTGAGGATTTAGTGCCAGCTGAGGATGAGGCACCTATACCTCCATTACCACCATCCTTTTTAGCTCCACGTATCCGACCCCCACATACTAGAGCAGCCATGAGGCAGATGAGAGATGTAGTACCATCCACCTATCATTCACTACTCCCATCAGGGACCCCACCGTTGTTACCTATACCTCTACCTGCACCATCTACTAGCCGCAAAGCTGATATTCCCGAGGCTGACACGCTGCCTTAGAAGAGACTGCTACTTACTACTCCTAGACCTGGGTGTGAGATTGGGGAGAGTTCTGCTACTACTGCTGCGAGACAGCCAGGACCCACTATAGATACAAGACTCCGAGATACTGAGAGGAGGATGATGACCGCCTTAGAGTTGGTCAACAGGAGGGTCACTTACCAGGTAGATGTTTGCACTAGAGAGAGTTTCGAGTTTTGCACACGACATCACGATGCCCAGAAGGATCGTGCAGCTATGAGAGCTGAGATTGAGGTATTGAGGAGAGAAAGACTTGCTTACGAGCAAGAGAGTATGGATACCCGTCAGGCCTTGGCTAGGTCTGAAGCTCACTGCCGAGCATTAGAGGCATGAGTTATAGTATTAGAGACTGAGGTACATCGCCACGAGTGGCAGCGTCAGGCTGCAGATGATCTTGATGTTCATCATATCATGCGTACCCAGGCCCTAGAAGCTGGAGCACGCATTAACACATTGGAGGACACTGGTAGCAGTTCCTAGACTTTGGTTATGATTGTATCTAGCACGCGTTGAAACTATGGAGGACAAATGGTTAGCGATTTCCTAGACTTTGGTTATGATTGTAGCTACTATGCAGTCTGTTAAGTTTTTATGGGTTACTCCCAGCTAGCAGACGGTATAGATCTTTTGTTTTGAGTAGCTATCCGGTTTGGATCTTTTATCTTTTGTTTAGCTATGTTGTATAGCCTACTAAGTATTCTGGGTAACTCCCGGCTAGTAGGGCTCTAGGTTGATTTTTCATTTTGTAACCTAGCGATAGGGAATCATTGTGTACCAAACAGATCATGTATATTTCTAGATTATATATGGAATGGATGTATTCTGTTATGTCGATCTTTGTGTTGGTTGTATGTTTCATTGTGATGTGATCTTATTTTATTTATGATGCATATGTTATGTTACGTTATGATTATATTAAAATCTAACGGGTATTGTATTTTCTTGTGATTGAAGAAAATGGCACCAAAACGAACCACAAGGTCAACACCAGTCACACCAGCCCCAACAGCAACCACCACAACTATTACTGAGGCACAACTTCACGGCCCTTAAATTTGTCATGGAGTTGTGCTGCAATGGTCTGACATGAAGCAGAAGCAAGCAGGGTTAGGAATGGCTACAACAGCAATGGTTCAGGACCAAGGCCGGCACAAGTTATTCGCGAATGGTCTTACTCAGAATTTTTGAAATGCAAACCTTTGGACTTTAAAGGCACTGAGGGAGTCGTCGGACTCACTCGATGGTTTGAGAAAATGGAGTCTGTGTTTAGCATTAGCAATTACACAGCATCTTGTCAAGTCAAATTTGCGACTTGCACTCTACAAGACGATGCACTTACATGGTGGAACACCCATGTTAAGACCACTACCCTCGAAGCAGCTCATGCCATGCCATGGGCAACCCTAAAGAAAATGATGACTGATAAATACTGCCCGAGGGGTAAGATCAAGAAGATTGAGACTGAGATGTGGAATCTTAAGGTTAAGGGCACCAATGTGGTGGCCTATAGTCGACGATTTCAGCTACTAGCTTTGATGTGTTCGGGATGTTCCCAGAAGAGAAAGACAAGATTGAAAGTATATCGGTGGCTTGCCCGATCATGATACTGGCAGTGTTAAAGGCATCAAAGCCGAGAAAACCATGTAAGAAGGCTATCGAGTTTACAACTGAGTTGCAGGTTATGAGAAGGACCCATGCCCCTTTTTTTTACTTTGCTGAAGTCAGCAGAAAAGATAACAGAAGTATGATGATTCTTTCCAGAATAATCAAAACAAAACAATAGAATAAGAGGAGAACACCGGCCAGGCCTACACTGCAGGCAATAGTGACGGAAACCATACGCCGCGGTCTAAACCTCTTGTGGTTCACAAGTGTAATTACAATCCATGAAGTCCTTGTCCACCTAGGTGCAATAACTGGCAAAAAGGTTGGCCATCTGGCCAGGAATTGTAGAATCCGACCTGCAAATGCTAACAACATACAACCGAAACAACAACAATAAAATCAGATGGGAAATGGTTGCTGTGAGTGCGGAGCTCAAGGGACATTTGAGAGAAACTGCCAAACTGAAAAAGAATAATGGGACCGTGGTAATCAAGCGGGGAATGACAGGACTCAGCGAAGGTATCGGATTGTATTTGGTTGGAAACTCTATGGTTGGGGGCAAAGCCAGTCAATGTCATTGCGGGTACGTTCCTTCTTAAGTGTCAACCGCTATTGCATATATATTATTTGATACGGGTGCGGATCTAGAAGTTTTGTGTCTAATGCATTTAGCTCCCTAAATTGACATCACCGCATCTACCCATAGATCGAGTATTTGATGTCGAACTAGCTGACGGGAGAATAATTGGATTAAACACTATTCCTTAGTGGTTTGCACATTAAACTTCTTAAACTCACCATTCAACATAAACTTAATGCCTGTAGAACTTGGTAGTTTCGATGCTATAATCGGTATGGATTGGTTGGCGAAGTACCATCAGTACGAAGACCTGTTCATTGTATACTTGTTGCCATGAGAAGATTGTTCGCATCCACTGGAGAAATGAACCTTATAAAATTCATTACTACGGTGATGGAAGTAACCAGGGAACTGTGACACGATTAAACATCATTTCATGCACAAAAACGCAGAAGTACATGCAAAAAGGATTTCCTATCTTTTTGGCATATGTTACTGCAAAAGAGGTTGAAGACAAGTCGGAGAAGAAGCGACTTGAGGGCGTACCAATAGTTCGAGACTTTCCTGAAGTATTTCCTGAGGACTTGCCGGGTCTTCCTCTGACTCGACAAGTGGAGTTTCAAATTGATTTGGTACCTGGTGATGCACTGTAGCTACGGGCCACCTATCGATTGGCGCCTTACGAAATGAAAAGAGTTATTGGAGCAAACTGAAAGTGCTGTCTGAAAAGGCTCTATAAGACCCCAGATCAAACTGGGGAGCTTGGTCTTGTTTGTCAGAAGAAGGATATGGATCATTCAATGATGTGCATTGAACTATCGGGAAATAAAACAAACTAACCGTGAGAACCGTTATCTACTCCCAGAATTGATGATTATTTGAGCTATCTTCAAGGGTCGAGTGTCTACTCGTAGATCGACTAAGGGTCATGGTTTATCACCAACTAGGTGGTTCGAGAAGAAGACATTATCCTGGAAGACTGCCTTCAGAAAATCGATTACGGCCATTATGAATTCAAGTTATGACGTTTGGTTTGACAAACGCACTGCCGTAATCTGGACCTTATGAATGGAGTATGCACAAAACCATATCTGGATAAAAATTTGTGATTGTCTTTTATTGACGATATTCTGATATATTCAAAGAACAAGGTAGAATCGAAGAGCCACCTTAAGGCTAATCTAGGTTGCTTAAGAAAGAGGAGATGT
Source organism: Tanacetum coccineum (assembly GCA_026074375.1). Classification (NCBI taxonomy): domain Eukaryota; kingdom Viridiplantae; phylum Streptophyta; class Magnoliopsida; order Asterales; family Asteraceae; genus Tanacetum; species Tanacetum coccineum. The sequence continues at coordinate 11,354 of BQNB010168065.1, forward strand.
ATGCCAAATTTTCCAAGTTGTGAATTTTGGATTTCCCAAGAGTACAAAGTTCCTCGGTCATGTGATAGATAGTGAAGGAATTCATGTGGATCCAAGCCACAGAATTGAATCCATGTAAAGATTGACATTTCTCCTAAGTCACCACAGACGATTCGTTAATTTTAGGTCTTGCTGGGTATTATCGCGCCAATGGAGATTCGTCAATTTTTAGGTCTTGCTGGGTATTATCGAAGATTCATTGAAGGGTTTTCGAAGATCGCCAAACCGATGACCAAGCTCACCCAGAAGAAGGTCAAGTTTGAGTGGGGTGATAAACAAGAAGCAGCTTTTCAACTGTTGAAGCAGAAGTTGTGCAGTGCACCAATCCTGGCCTTACCTGAAGGAAGCGAAGATTTTATCGCATACTGCGATGCTTCAAAGAAGGGTTTGGGCGCTGTGTTAATGCAAAGAGAAAAGGTGATTGCTTATGCATCACGCCAACTGAAGATTCATGAGAAGAACTATACGACTCATGATTTGGAACTTGGAGCAGTAGTGTTCGCTCTCAAGATTTGGAGGCACTACCTGTATGGAACCAAGTGCACGGTGTTCACTGATCATAAGAGTCTACAACACATTCTTAATCAGAAAGAGTTGAACATGAGGCAACGTCGTTGGTTGGAGTTGCTCAGTGATTACGATTGTGAGATTCGTTATCACCCGGGAAAGGCAAACGTTGTTGCTGATGCTCTAAGCAGGAAGGAGAGAGATCAACCATTAAGAGTTCGAGCCTTAGTCATGACTATTGGCTTGGATCTTCCCAAACAAATCTTGAATGCTCAGACTGAAGCACGAAAACCAGAGAACATCAAGAACGAAGATGTTGGAGGCATGTTGCTTGAAAATGCTAAGGATCCGGAGAAAGTTAGAAAGGAAAAGTTAGAACCGCGTGCGGATGGAACTCTATGCTTCAATGGCAGGAGTTGGTTACCATGTTATGGCGACTTAAGGACTGTGATTATGCACGAGTCCCATAAGTCAAAATACTATATCCATCCGGGTTCCGACAAGATATACCAAGATATGAAGAAGCTATATTGGTAGCCCAATATGAAAGTTGACATCACCACCTATGTTAGCAAGTGTTTGACCTGTGCTAAGGTCAAGGCCGAACATCAAAGACCATCAGGATTGTTGGTACAACCCAAGATACCTGAATGGAAGTGGGACAACATCACTATGGATTTTGTCATGAAGCTTCCTAAGTCGTCGCAGGGCTACGACACTATTTGGGTGATCGTTGACCGACTCACTAAGTCCGCAATCTTTGTACCAATGAGAGAGACTGATCCGATGGATAAACTTGCAAGAATGTACCTAAAGGAGGTTGTCACGAGACATGGAATACCTGTCTCAATCATTTGTGACCGCGACCCGAGATTCGCATCAAATTTCTGGAAGTCACTTCAGTATGCTTTAGGTACTAACTTGGATATGAGTACTGCGTACCATCCACAAACAGACGGACAAAGCGAGAGGACTATTCAAACTCTCGAGGATATGTTGCGTGCTTGTGCAATCGACTTTGGAAAGGGTTGGGTTAACCATTTGCCATTAGTCGAGTTCTCATATAACAATAGCTATCACGCTAGCATCAAGGCCGCACCATTTGAAGCACTTTATGGTCGAAAGTGTCGTTCACCTGTTTGTTGGACCGAAGTTGGAGAAGCTCAAATCCTCGGTCCAAAACTAATTCAAGAGACGACTGAGAAAATCGTCCAAATCAAGCAAAGGATGCAAGCCGCTCATGATCGACAGAAGAGTTACGCCGATCTGAAGCGTAAACCGATGGAATTCCAAGTCAGGGATAAAGTTATGCTTAAAGTTTCGCCTTGGAAAGGGGTCGTACATTTTGGAAAACGGGGGAAGTTAAACCCTAGGTATGTTGGACCTTTCAAGGTGTTAGAAAAGGTTGGAGAGGTTGCTTATAAGCTCGAGCTTCCAGAAGAGTTAAGCAGGGTTCACAATACATTTCATGTATCCAATTTGAAAAAGTGCTATGCCGACGAACCGTTAGCCGTTCCGTTGGATGGACTTCATTTTGATGACAAGCTTCAGTTTGTTGAGGAACCTGTTGAGATCATAGACCGTGAAGTTAAACGGTTGAAGCGAAGCCGCATTTCATTAGTCAAGGTTCGATAGAACTCGAAGCGAGGTCCTGAGTTTACGTGGGAACGCGAGGATCAATTCTGGAAGAAATACCCACATCTGTTTACAAAGACCGCACCGTCGACAAGTGATGCGTCTAAAGCCTTGAGGACAAGGCTCACTTAATGGGGGGAGACTATAACACCCCGTGTTTTAGGGTTATTGACTTTGTCAATAAATCAACTATGTATTTTTAGTATCGTACGTGTTTGCTGTTAATCGTAAACGTTAAGTTAAATCCTATAAGCTAAAAATGATCATTCAATGTAAACGGGCATCAAATAATTAAATGTTTACATCAAGCAAGTGTTGAGTAATTATTTTGAGGATAATTATTAACTTTGTTCATTTTATTTTTATTGGTTGCGTAAAGTGATTACGTTTCACG